>JAEIHY010019944.1:0-28976 GCA_018904565.1 Drosophila tsacasi
ATCGCATATATAGTATATTTTGGATATGCAAGCGCCATAAGATGAGAGATATATGACCCCCAATCAACCATTAACATGTTCACTAATTTTACGACCGCGGCTTTATAAACGTTGTTTCGTTTATTTTTGGCATTGATGGCCTTTGTTTCTGCTCATTTAATAAAAATAAAGAACAAAAAATACTACAAAAAATCAATTGGAAACCCAATAAAAAATCCGTCTGCCTGGGGAGACGTGTATATTATAAAATTTTATGCACAATTGGTAACAGTTAACAGCAAATTCTCGGGCATAAAATCAAAAGCTCATTTCAATACAAAGGCCTAAAAGAAAAGGCCCGAAAGAGAGACCCCCGAAAGAAACTTGTCAACAATATTTTATGAGCGGCAACGTTAAGAAATCGGATTTGAGGAGATGCAGCAGCTGGCTGGGTCTTATATACAGACACATATACATATATACTTTATATATATTGAGGGGCTATCGACGACGACAGCCATGTTGCAGCCACAAAAAAAAAATATATATACAAAAAAATGGAGTTGCCGCTGGGCAGCCGGAGCCAAGGAAAAGCATAAACATAAAACATAAATAATAATACAATATCTTTTATGTCTGGGCCTCAGTCTCCATGTCCCCCCATCTACATAAAGTCTTTTTTTATAATTTATGATGTTTTTCCCCAATCGAAAACGAACGAAAAACCAATCAAATTTGATCGCTGAACGTTTTGTAAATGATCGATTGATTGATTTGTTGTTGATATTGGGACAATAACAAATTAGAGGTAGACACTGCCCCCGGAAACCCCGTCTCATGCTCTCTCTATAAGGCAATTAAGTCAAGGAACCCCAAGCTAAAATAACAGCAACAAAAATATATATAAAAATATATATAAAACGGCGCCACTCCACCAGACGTTGAAGTCTCCTCTATCCCTCTACGAAGGCCTTTAAATATGGCCGATGACCATATGCCAGCCAAGATCCTAAACCTATAGAGACGTCTCCCTGGCTGTGCAGTCCATAAAAAGGGAGAACTTGAAACGAGGATCGGATCGAGGAAATCCCCAGGCAAAGCCGAGGCTTTATGAATATGCAAGCGAAATTCTAAGCTTGGATCGCGAGGACTTAAAGCGAATAATCCACAAATGGACAGCAGGAGGAGGAGGAGGAGAAGCAGCAGCAGCTCGAACAATGGGCCAAAATAGCGAATGAGTTGATGCTTTTAACTTGGTTAAATGAATATGGCCTCGTAAATACCAAAATGCTAGTCCCTAAAAAAGGTTATATAGGCATAAAGTCTGGGTGGCATTATTTTAGGAGGTGTGTTTATTAAAAAAAGGTTTTTGGTATATACATATATTTTTTATTAGCCTTCCTAATTGATCACTTTAAAGGATAATATGGGAAAAATATTTATTAAAGCCAAAAGAGTGTATAAAGGGTAGATAGATGCTATAATAATAATTAATAATTATAATAATAATTAATAAGTATAATAATTCTTATAAATCATAAACAAACAATACCTAAACCTTTACAAGCGCCAAATATAAATATTTGCATATCTTTTATTAATAAAAAGTTCATATTTTATTTTTTTAAATTGAAAACAACATTAAATTTCTAAGTATTTCTTTATCCTAAAGAACTATTAAATTCTTTCTTTTCAATCCCCTATTTTGTGACCCATTTTTCCTACTCAACCCCACCGTATCTCTACATTAGGCAAAGCCTTTAATGCCTGTCCCCACTTAAGCCCCAACCAAGCTTAACCCTCTAAAATGGAGCTTCAATATAAATAAGGAATAATTTGCCATCTTCCTCGGAGATAAATGCAATCGCATTCTCTTCCTGCTGATTCAGGAGGCTCTTATTTTTCAAGCATTCTTCGTTTTTGGCAAACGTGTGCGTTAGCGCCTCCATTTTTGGGCCGTTACAAATGATGCACTGCATCCCGGTGGCTGGTGGCTGGTCATCAGTAACAAATTACAGCATATTGGTTTATATCGTGCATCGGAGCTCATCGTCATCATGTGCGCACAATTGGAAAACACATTAGGGCTCAAATCAAACAAAAAATTGAAATTGATAATGTGGCAGGCAGGCAGGGAGGGGCACGGGCAGGAGCAGGGGGCGGAGAGAAACTAAATCGATGTTCTCCTAATGCCCAGCGGGTAATAAATTTTCCCCGAGAGTTTGCCCTCGTTGTTGATGATGCCGCCAGCAGTATTTGAAAAGCACTGGGAGAAAATCCAATAATATGGAGGTTTTAAAATGTGAAAATTGTATAAAAAACAATATTTTCAAATAAATAAAATATATTTCGTAAAGATTTATTGTATATTTAACACTTGGAGATTATTTAAAAGAGTCCTAGGGTAATTTTAGACATTAAAAAGTGATTTTTTATAGTTTAAAATGGGAACTTTTTTACTTACTTTAAAAAGTGATTTTTTCTGTTTTAAATAGGAACTCTGTCCCTTTTATAGTTTAATGACATATTTTTCTACTTAACCATAATATTTAAGCAATATTAAAGTGTCTTTTAATTACCTTTGTAATTCAATAAAATATTTTCCTAGTCATAATGAATATTTAAACAGTATTGAACTTTAATAAAATATTCTGTATAACAAATATAAATTATATTCATCTTATAGTTAATAGATTTAACACCAGAAGGGTATTAAGAAGATTTATATTTCAATTTTAGACTTTAAAAAGTGATTTTTTTAGTTTAAAATATAAACTCTTTCTTTTTATAATTTAATGAAATATTTGTTTACCTAAACTAAATATCTAAACAATATTAAATATTTTAATTTCTTTTATAATTAAATAAAATATATTTCTTATCAACTTCTTACACATTTATCCTTTTCAACCTTCTAAAACCCCCAAATGAATCCCAACAAAATCCCACATTTTATTTCCGTGTAGTAATGGCGTCGGGGGAGGGATGTAAAACCTTATAGTTACTTTCGTATCATCAGCCAGTCACAGGGAGATGTGTGTTCTTTTATAGTGAAGACCCAGCGAGGGGATGGGGAGAGATTACAACGTGGATGAGATGCGATGATGAAGCAGCAAAAATTCCGAAAATGGAGGCAGAACACGCAACATCCCATGTCTGTATATATATATCTGTGAGGGGCGTTCCAATCAGCCCCTATAAGTATCTGTAACCATGTGTATCCGCATCTGGATGTATCTGTATCTGTCTCTGAAGCGGCAGCTGCAGCCAAGTGCTAATAATCTCATAGTTCCTGGGCAAACAATCGATATACAGATTCCCCTGACGGTTGGAAAATTGAAAAGCGTATTTTCCAGCGTATTATCCATTTATTATAGCCCGTTGCCGCTTGTAATCGTCGCATTAATGTAATCTGCTGCCACAAAAGAACCTCGAAACCACCTCCATCCTCCGGTTTTTTGTGTTTTTTTGCGTGCCATTTGTCTGGCGGCTATTCAAAAAATAATAATGTTTTCCCCTTCCCTCTCTCTCTCTACTTTTATAAGCTGATTTCAAATGCAAAACGTCGCCCGCGGTTGGTTTTCCTTCTGCCTGTCTGTCGTCTGTCCTCCCCCTGGTTTTGGTTTTCTGTTGATTTTTGACTTTATCTCCGAGTGGCCACCAAAATGGCGTGTCAAATGCTTACAATTTTTCAATCAATTCAAGACTAAATCGTGCCTAAGCGAAAGACTTTTCGGCATCATTAGTTATCGATCAACAAGAGTGCTGAGCTTTGACATAATATCTCCTAAAAATGGGAATATAATTGATTAAAAGTTGGAGAAAATATTAAAATAATAAAAAATTGTATAACGAATAGAAATAAAGAAAGTAAATACTTATATATTTAAATTCTTAATAATGTATATTGTATGTAGAAATTAAAATCCTAATCAAGAGGTTTATATATATTTTCTTAGCTATTTATTTTTAGTTACCTTGTTTAATTTCTAATTAAAAACTCTCTAATTTCTATATATATTTCCTTAACCGTTTAAGTTTCTTTAGAAGAATTCCAGTCTTGTTACCTCAACCACAACTTCTTCTCCCCAACTTCAAACCTTCTCTTATTCTCATTAGAAAGTTGCTCTGTCTGCGAAATTCTTTCTTTATTAAAGCTCCCACTTCCCTCCGCCCGCATGATGCAATTTCATTTGCAGATTTCCAAGGCACCAACAGGCGGTGATTAGCAGCAGCAGCATTCCCCCATAGATGATGATGGTTCGTCGAGTATTCATAAGCAATTAAGCGAATCGGAGTCGACAGATCCACTTAGTGGCTCAAGCAGCTGCCACTGTTGCACTTTCACCACGCAAAAATATGAAATTCTAGGAAAACGAGGGAACAGAAAACCCATTAAGGGCAGATCAAAAATGGGAGACAAATCCCAAGACCGCAAAAGATGTGATGTACAACCCCCGGGATAAGCCTCAGGAGTCAGGAGTCGGGAGTCAACCCCTCGTTAGCAGGATGTCGTCGTCTCTGCCGTTAGTATCATCCAAAGGAGAGCATCCTCCTGCCGCACTTGCTGCCACAGATGCTGCCACAACCATTTTGTATGTTTCTATGTGTGTGTGTTAAGTGGATTTATGAGAATGTGGCAACATTTGTGGTTAAGTATCGGTTACATGCCCATTGACAGGACATGATAAATGTTTTTCAATAACACACGAACTGGGAGAGATACTTTTCCACCAGCCTGTGATGATGCCTCTTGCGCTGTCCTGCCTCTGCCTCAGCCTCTTCTCATGCCTCCAACTTTTGCCTCGACTTTTACCCCTACTTTTTCCTTTGTTTTTTTAATACCAAACTTGGCGTTTTTTGGAAGCCCCGCAAATTGCTCCATTTGAAAATCGCAGCAAATATCTTTATTGCTTTTAAAAAATAAGACAACGCAAAAAATAAAGTAAGCCAAAAGAACCAACTCTAAGTTGGGGTTTCGGCCATGCTGAATTCCAGGCATCATTAAGTAAAACCCAAAGCAAACCGGCAGATACATAAGGGTCTGTCTTCTTGCCACACGAACTGGTTGGACAGGGTCTGGAGATGGTGGTAACCAAGAGCTGGAAGCTGGAAGCTGGGAATGGGTATGGGAATGGGCATCGGGCATCGGTTTGGAATCGAAATCGGGATCGGGGATCCTCTACCTGCCTTGCATTTATTAAAGCACCAAACACCGAAGAGCAGCCCACGAAAACACGTTCGTTTTTTTCTTTTCTTGTTTTTTTTTTTTTTTTGGCTACAACTTCACTTGATTGGGGATCCAGGGATCCCTGGGAGTTGGAGTTGGACCTGGCAGAGATCCGAGCAAAACGCGAAAACGTTAATTAAGATTATGAAGTCATAAGAACTGCACGAGTGTGTGTGTAGGTATCCTGCTTCTTGGCCAGAACTTGAAACCCGTTTTGGACAGCGGAGGAGCTTGAGGAGTCACGATCTTCACGCGAGTTGATTTTTAAGTCAACAACTTGATTTTCCAGCAATAACAAGATTAAATTATTTAATTTTTTGCCTCATTTGGGCAGAGAGAGAGAGAGAGAGTAGAGTGTACGCAATGCGGAGGAGCTTTTAGCTAGGAGGCTTCGCTACTCTTTGATTTGCAGAGTGGAGACTCGGCCTAATGGCGTATTATAATGAGAGAGAGAGGAGGGAAAAGGGAGTGGGAATAGAAGTGGTAAAAGAAGTGGGGAAAATGACTGCAAAGGGGGGGAAAGAGTGGAAAAGGGGGGGAAAAGGAGTGGGGGATAACAGCAGTAGAAAAAGGAGTGGTAAAGCAGCGGCAAGAGGAGCGATGAAAAAGTAAGAAAAACGAGGCAGGAGACCTTGCTCCTGTCGCCTCTTAAGTGGCTTTTAATGCTAATGTATCGCCCGGCTTCTATGGCTGCTCCTTTGATACCCTCTTCCCCCCCCCCCCCTTCGTTTAGCTAATGAAGTGGCTTTGATGAAAAACCAGTTTTTCTTTAGCTCGTTTCGCGTTTCCAATCAGATTTTTGTTGCATTTTATGGCCGCATTATGATAAAGTTGTAAATGTTTCCTACACGATAATAGATGAACTCCCAGAACTCTTGGCTAATTAACTGAAATTGCGGCTAATTAGTGATTAGTTTTTTTTTTCGCCCACTGCCACTCGATTTTTTGGGGCCAAATTATCAAGACCTAATTTTTGACATGATTTCCGTGACACGCAATGGGGAAACCAATGGGAAGCCAAGGAAATCGGTTGGGGTTTGGGTTTTGGAACAACATATGGGGGATATATATAAAATTAGAAGTGATATAATTATTAAGAACCATAATTTAAGATATCTTTGGTTCTGGAATGGTATTGAGTCGGCTTTAAGGGACATTTTCCCTTTTAAAATAGCCTCAAATTAAATATCAATCAAAATCAATCAAAATATCAATCTCTTAGAACTCAAAACTCCTTTTTAAAATCTTCATAAACAAATTTCCCAGAGAATCAAAGAAAGTAACCCCCTAAGAAACCTCAACCTCAACTACACAACCCTCACAAAACTCTTAATAATTAAGTAGTGCCTCAACTTTAATTAGTTTCTGGTTTATGCTCAATTTTATCCCCTCCCAGAAATTACTGCTCGTAATTAACACTAACTACATGGCCTCAATGGCCGCCTTAAGCCCTAGTTAACCCTCAAAAACCAAAACCAACACCACACACCTTAACCGGAACTCAATCAACCCCCGAAAAAAATAGAGAAAGAATACAAAAAAAAAACTAGTAATAATATGCGTGTGGAAATGGCGTCGGTGTTGGCATTCGCTAAACGCTGCCATGCGCTTCCGTTTCGTGTTTCGGCCATGTTGATTAGGCCAAGTTTGAGCCGGGTTCGAGGTCCTTTCCCCCGTTTTAATTACCCGCGTGCAGTGCAGCGGGAGGTGCCTCGAATAATTAGCGGGAAACTCTAGAGGGAAGAGGGCGAGAAAGTAACCCAACAGCCGCTCGATTCCCAGACCCAGGGCCAGGTTAGGAGCTGCTGCTGCTGCTGCAACCCCTCATTAAAAGTCGCTAATGAAAATATAACCAGAAGAGTTGCGACGCACTTTTCTGGGGCTAAAAACGCAGGAAACTATTTGGAAATTGTTAGGGTTCCTTTTAATGGAAATATTATAAGGCCTCACAGGAAGTTGAGTGGGAAATATAAAAAGTCTTAGGAGATTAGTGTATTTTTCCAATTTGTACATAGTTATTTTAACATTTAATAATACATTTTAAATATTTTACTCAATTTAAAAGCTCCACTTTGCTTAGAAACTTGCCTTTTTATATAATTAAATGTATAATTAAATTTATTATACATTTCAACTCTTCTAACTTCCTTTAAAATCATTATTTTCTCTACAAACCATCTTAATATTGTATTCTTTAGTTTTTTGTTTAAAAAACATGGCAATTTCAAAAATTTCAAAAAGATTTCCCCCTATAACATTTCCAACCTTTCCCTTAGTTCCTTTTTAAAGCGAATATTAATCGACCTCGCACATTGCGTGTCTCTTTTGAATTCTTGATGGGAAAATACTGGAAAATGCACTATCATTCGATTTAAAACCGCCGACCAAGCCCCGCATTTTGTGGGTGGTGGAAGTGGAAGTGGGCGTGGCCCCAGTGTTGGCCACAGTTTAAATTCTCAACTTAGCCTTTTGAGCTTTTTGTGGTGGCTGATGGCCAAGACCGCCTTCGCCGCCTTCTCCGCCATGAAAACGCCTATTTGCTTTTCATTCGAACTAATTGAATGGAAAACCGGGCAGCTGTTGAAGCCATTGATGGGCTGGGGAAAATGGAAAATCAAGAGAGGGAAAATTAGAAAGAAAATGGGATTTACAAGGAGGTAAACTTGGAGAGATAAGTTTGTATTGTGTTTAAGAAGAATTTACTTATTATTAGTGTCTTTTTTTGTCTCAAATTATAATACTAAAAGAAAGTTCGGGCTTTTTCATTAAAAAATTAGCAACAGAAAAAAATTTCCCTATAATTAACAATTTTAAAACATTTTCCTGTAGGTTTTTGTCCGTAATAATTGCCTGAATCATTAAAAAATCACTCAGGAACCCCCTTTTAACAATTAAATGTTCTATAATTTATTAAAATTAGTCGCCAGAAAAATACACACATTTAGTTAAAAACATTGTTTACCATCCGGCATGAATCAGCAACCGAAAATTCCCAAAAACAGTCAAAAAGCACACAAAAAAAGCAGCTGAAACTCGCTCAACTTTCCTTAATTTCCTTTATTAAAAACTAACCCCGAATTACGCAAATGTTTTGATCATATCTCCCTGCTAAACTGTGCTCAAAAATGAACCAAATTTCGAGAGTAATTTTCCGCCTCTAATAGATCTAATAGATTACCAGGCCCTGGTGATGATGATGACTACTATATAATGATGATTGTTTAATATACACGTAGTTTTAGCCCAGAACTTTCCATGCGCATTTTCCCCCAAAGCAATAACATATATTTAGACTAATAACTGAATTAATTAAAATCTCATTTTTAATGCGGGAAGGAAGGAAGTGGAAAAAGGAAAGCAGCACGGGAATACAGAAAAACTGGAGCTGGCTAATTAATTTTAGCCCTAATAACACAGAGAGAGGGAAGTAATTAAACGAGACCCAACTTTTACGACACTTGATTAGGGTCACCATGGTGTGTGTTTCGTTGCGCCTTTTTCCACCTAAAACCCCTCACAAAACCCACCCAAAATCCCCCACAAAAACCCCTCCCACTGACCACCACCCGTAATTAATTCAATCTGTGCACTTACACGCTTATCACCCAATCCCAAAGCTCAGAGCCCGGGTTAGGTTAGAACAGAACGGAACCCCAATCCCAAAGTAAACCCAAACAAGGGCGTTGTTTTGCCATGATTTTTAATTAACTTAAAATCAACCCGAATCCCCTTTGGTCCTCTGTGCATAATTTGATTACGTCCTTATCGCTCCCGCCGGGATCTTGTTTAGCTCGTAACGAGCGAATCCGTGACACTGCCACGCAATTGTGTTTGTGTTGTTGCGGCTATATCCCTGCCATCCTGGCTAAAAGGCGGGGCAGGACAGTTGTGCCTCACCAAGTTTATTTACACATGCTGGCGTCAGATAATAAATTGCCCCCGGTTACGGTTCTGGTTGCCACCCACGCACTTTGCGGAGCCAAGAGCAGGAGCAGGAGCAGGAGTCCGAGTCCTGAGAGCTCGAAATGAACAGCCAACAAACAGGCAACAAGGATAATAAAACGATTTCCGCAACGTGCCATAAAATCCCCCGAGCAATTCAATTCAATCTACACGTGGAGCGTTCACACACAAATAAGCAAGGGGGTGGGAGGGGAAAACACGTGAAAAATCAGGGATTTATATTATAATATAAAATAAATAAATAGTATTTAAAAAGATGTTGCGTATTTTATAAATATTTACTAGCAAAACTAGGTGAGCAGAGTGTACGATTTATATTAATTACATGCAAAATTTATATATCAATATTATTTACAGGTAAATCTTAGAATTTTTAATCCCTGTAAAATGTAATATATATCCTTTAGGATATTTTCTTATATAAACACATGGTAACTTGGATTTTTAAATAAATACTAGTACAAGCTTATTTGTAGTATTTGTTTTACATTAACCAATTTTAAGAGCTTAGTCAGTATTCCACAAATAATATTTACTAATAGGAAACTAATATTAAAAGGCTTTAAAAGTCAAGAGTTTAAGAAGAAAGAAAAACCAAACCCTAAATTTACGAGTCCAACCTTTAAAATTGATTTAATAATGCAAAACAAATACAAACAAAATAAATATTAAAATAATATTATTAATTAATCCAAATAAAGCAATCATTTATTTAAAACCTCTCTAATAAAGCAACAACTAATTTATATTAAATTTATTTCTTTTAAGAAAAAAACCCTTACTTTTCTTAGTGCACAAAAGGGAGGCCGCAAATGCAGAGGGCGGACAAAAGCTTTTGCCATTTGATCTTTAGCAGCGTCAATTTGTAGTAAAAACACGAGCGGTTTTATTATTCCATCAGCACAGCGGCCACAAAAGCAGAAGGAAACCCCCACCAGACCCAAGCAGAGGGGTGGAAAATGGAAAATGCCGCATTACGCCATCCTGGAAGGCAGCGGGAGAAGGAGCAAAAGCAGATGGAGAAGGAGATGGACGAGCCCTGAGAATGAACACTCCCTTGTGAGCCATCAGCAAATTAGAAACGTTTAGGCGGCGGCGGCGGCAAGGGTGAGACGCACACACTCAAGGGTTGTTTCAACCCCCATTAAGACCCCGGAAGGATGCCAAGGATAACTGGATGTTGAGCCGCGAACCATATTGTCTTGAGGAATGAGAAAGGAGACCGAAGGGAAGATAAGAAAAGAAGAAAGAGAAGCGCTTTTATTCAATTGAATTTTAATTGAAGAAAAAAGTAATGAATATATTTAAGGGGTTTCTTGAGATAGGAAAATAGGAAAAATAATTCAATAACATTAAGTTTATGTTAGTAAATCTATTTTAATTAATTTCTTTAACTTTTTCATTACCTGTAATATAATATAATTTTAACACTTAACACATTTGTTTTCTTTTTTTTTTCGATAAGTTTCTTGGCATGCACTCTCGCAAATGCGCAGAGACTCCAACACACATATGCATACATATGTACATATGTACATACATAATGGCGTCTGCAGTCCGCGGAAGTCTCAGTTTTTTCTATTGCAGTTTTAGTGGCTTTAATTTGATATGCACCACTGTTTTAAAAATGCCTTATTTTTAAATACTTAAGTTATTTATGAGTTATTTATCAAGTTCTCTTCACCACTTGCGCCATTTATGAATTTTTCGCATTTCGTTTGCCGCTTTTACAGTTCGAAGCAGAAGCAGCGCTCACTTCACATTTGCATACAAATGTACATAAAATCTTTTAAAATGCACATGTTTGATACTTTACTTAGTGTTTCCACATAAACGCAGTTTGTTTCAATTAATTAATTGATTTGCAGTTATTATTAAACTTATTTTTCGGCTTAAAACTTTTCTTTAGCAGCGCACTCCTTAATTTTACCCTTGCTGATTTCGTTCTTCTTCTTTTCCACTCTCTCGCTCTCTTTGCCACTGGAAATCACTTGACGTTTTGGCGCGATCTCTTTCCGATGCAAGGCGAAATTCCAGTGGTGAAAAGCAAAGGGAAAAGAAAAAACGCAAGTAAAACGTGCTGCTGGTTAAAAACTTCTTTAGTGCGAAAACAAAGTGAAATAATACCTACCAAATAATGAAATAAGTTAAACATACTGCAGTTTATACGGGAACATATCGAATTAAAGTGCAAAGTGTAATAGAAAAAACTGAGACTCCCGCGGACATCAACCTCCAGTATGAATGTATGTGTGTGTGTGTGTGTTGGAGATCTGTGTATATTTTTTTGTGTGTGTGTCTGCATTGCGATTAACCTCACCCAAAAAGAAAACGCAAAAGCGAATGTTTTCTTGATGCTAAAGTGCTTAAAATTAATAGTTTTCAAAACAATAAATGTACAAATGAATTGTTTAAAGTATGCGCATAAAAAGAACTGAAAATAAAAGTGAAATGCTGATTAAATACATATGTATGCCTGAGTGCGTGTGCGTGTGTGTAATTATACAGTTATGTCCAGTGCTTGACAATTTCGATTTCATTGTGCCATTTTCGTTATGGAAGGAAGAATAGCTTTTCTTTTGTATTTAATTAATTCATTCTTTTATTTTTTTTTTCTGTGAGTTAATAGAAGGGCAAGGAAAAAGGACACCAAATAAATATCTATGTGATGTGTATGTAATTTAATTTGTGTTTCTGCAAGAACAAGAACAAGAAGAAAGAAACGAAAATATGCATATCGGTAAGTGAAAAATGAATTTAATTATTATAATAAATGCAAGGAGATTTCCTTTTACTTATAATAAAATAATTGTGCTGTGACTACAATGTGAAAATGTGGAAAATGAATAAAACACTTTATAGGAATTATCTTCTCCAAAGAACGGCTTTGCACCATTTAATGCTTGCTCTTTGCTGATTCTTTCATGATTTGTTGTTGCAATCTAGAAAGATACCGCTCTAATTCCCTTAAACCCCTTGAAAAACTCCTCAATTACAAAGCCTGAACCAGTTCCAAACCCAAGTTAATTCATAAATCCCCTGAACCATCTCTATATGGCTTGACTTGTTATCATAACTGCGCAGTGACCGACTTCTGGTCGCCGCAGTCCGAGTTCCTAGATCAGCGATTAACCCAAACATGCCCGGCATGCGGCTCAGAGAGCTGCTCAGCAAGACACACTCCCCAGATGGGAGAAGACAGACATCCCCTCGGACTCCTAAACGGGCCAAGACATCATCAAGTAGTGACAGGTTATGAGGAGCGCGCAGACTGGGATAATTATGAATGATTATGCGAGGGGAGATATTGTAGCCAGGCCGCACTGTACACTTGCATCCGATGAGAGCTGTCAATATTGACAGTCGGCCGACAATTGATGACAATTATTTTATTATGGCCGTCGGTTGGGATGCCAGGCAACTTGTTAACTTGGCCAGCTTGGTCCCGGCCTGGCCATTTCGAGGCGGAGCGTTTAACAAGTGCCAACATGCCGGCCAACTCCCCTGATTAGCCCACCCAAAGCGCCAATTGTCCATAAAAGTCAATGGCATTGCCGGCAGCAGCAACAACTAACAACTGAGACAACGGCGGCTATTGCACAATGATCTTTGCACACAAATCGGTTTAGAGGAAGCAGTCAATAGAGCAGGTCCTCAGGCAAAGGATGTATGTACCTGTATCTGTGTATCCGTATCTGTATCTGTCCAAATATTTACACACAAGCCCCGGAAAGCAGGTCAATTCCTTGGCCTTCCTTTGATTTCGGCCGCCTCACATATTTTGTCAACTCACAAATTGTCCTCTGTTTTTTTTGGGTGCGCTGTGTCCTGCGTCCTGTGTCCTGTGTCCTTTTTGTCAACTCAACTGATGTTGCGCCATCCTTTGAGCCTTATTTATGGGCCAAAACAAGATCTGAGGAGCCGCTGCTCCTGGGGAATTGCCACCCAAGCAGCGTGAGAAGATTGGGTTCCAGGAATCAGGATGTTAGCTTGGTTAAAATATGCTTTATTACATATGAAGGCTTTAAGGGGGGCGATACATGTAAACCAAAAAAAAAAATCAAAAATTTTTTTTTTCATAAATCAATAGAGTATCATCTTAAGAATAGGCCTGCAAATTTTCATTACAATATTCGCATTATTTATATATTAAAAACTCCTTTAAGCTACTTTTTAGGATATTTCTTGAAAGAGAATATTGAATTAAATTTAATAATAAGAAATTATTACTTATTATACTTATTCTTGTGATAAATCCAAACAAATTAATGTTTATTCTTTAGAACTTAGCGTTAATATATAGTTTAAAAGCTTGGCTTATCAAAAAAAATATTTTTAAGACAACGAGGTTCTAAACAAATTAAGAAATATTAAGAAATATCTAAGAAAATAATTACGATTGTCAAGATTCGTATTTATTTTTAAATATTCATATTTTACATTAAAAATTTAACTATAAAATAATAGAAAATTATTACGAGGAGATATTCCCCAAAGTTTTTAAAGTAAAGACTCAATTCTTTAGGAATAATATGACTTATCCTCTCAAGAACCTCAAGTACCTGCCATTCCACACTCCCCAAAACTTAAGAAAACCCTTTAAGAGCCCAGCCAAAAATAGTTTTCCCTTCTGAACACCTCTGCACCATGTATTTTCCAATCAATTTTTGTGGCCGCAGACCAAGCCCAAGGCGACTCCATAATTTTATATTTTTTCACTTAAGCAATTTTCTGACGGCATCTCGTGTCCGGAGGCAATCAAAAATATTACACCCCGTTCGAAAAAGGGGCGTTACTGGGACTCTCTCGAAAAAGAAACAAAATAATGTTTAAACAGAGTTAAAGTTGAAATTGCAATCAGGCAGGGAGAGGGGCCAAAGCATGGCCAAGATGATTATGGAAACCTAATAAAGCAACAAAATTTCATTTCTTAATAACAAGAGGCCCAAGCGAGGAGTTTCTCTTGTGTTTTTCGTGTTTTTCTCTGTGTTTTTTTTTTGGGAATTTCGAATTTCAACTTATTAACCTTTTGGGGGCCAAGCGGAAAATCAACAAATTGTCTGCCATTAAAATGGGTATCAAGCCGAGACCATGATTAGCTGCAGTTCATATTTGTGTTAAAAGAAACCCAATAAAAACAAAACTAAAACTAGCCCCCGGCTAAGTTCAGAATCGCGGTAATCTGGCCAATCTGTAACTCTGGAAACTCCTCCGACTCTCCTCTGACTTTTCCGCTTACAAAAGATTTTTCACAGCTCAGCACAAATTGCGGGCAATAAATTTGGTGTCAAAGCGCGCTGGAAAAACGAAACGAAAACGAAAATAAAACACAAAACTATGGAGGAAGCCCAACTGCTGTTTAAACAAGCCGAAAAACAAGCCCGACTATTGGCCCCATGCAGCAAGTTGGCCCGAAAGAGCTAAGCCATTAGCAAGACTCCAACTAAAACCAAGCTCGAGTCGCGGCNAAAAAAAAAAAAAACAACTACAGCAACCACGTTCGGGCCACGACATTTGACAACGCTAATAAATGTGCTGAATTTCATATTTATGGCTTCATAATTCCACAAAAACAACACCAATGGCAATGGCAACAACAGCAACAAATGGCGGAGCAACCAAGAAGTTGCCTCGAAATGCCGCAAACATTTGTCCCCCAGAAAAGTTAACGCGGGGTAAAAACATCCTAGAAAATGCACTGGGACTTAAGGTTTTATATGGAATATTTTAACAGATTTTCAAGTTCTATATTTTGAAACAGAAACAAGAATAGTTTTCGAGTTAAAAAGGACCTTAATCTTTTTTTTACGATTTTCCTGTGGTGTCTTTTGCCTTTTTTAAACATTTTTAAGGCAGTCAGGACTTTTATTTCTAGCTTTATTAATTATATATATATAAGTAAAGGAATAATTATAGAATAGTTCCTATGGTTCCCAGGTAAGAACTGACTTAATGTTTTGGGATTCTTGTTGTGAAAGGATTTTAAGGAATATTTATGTAGATTTTTAGCTCCTGACTTCGGACACAAATATAAGAATAAATTTGTAATTAATCTTTTTCTTCAATATTTTGTTTAGGAATTCTCTTTTATTTATGGCTTGGCAATAATTGTCAAATAATAACTTTAAAACGCAGTTTAAAAAGAAATTATACCTAATTTAATTTATAAAAATTAAAAAAGAGATTGAAAAATTTAAATACTTTTTTTAAAAAAGGTTTCCATGATTAAAATTTCTTTTAAAAATATTAATTTGGATTTTCCTCCAAGTTCCTTAATTTTTATGTTTGTCCGGAGTATTAGGCAAATTTATAAGAGTTTTAATTAATCTTTTTATACGAAATCTAAATTGTTAAAGACTTATAGTTTAAGCTTTATAAATTCTAGAATTTTTACCTCTTATACCCGACTTTTTCATATTTTTCCTGAGTGTTTGTTAGGCTCCAGCTCCCTGATCCCGATCCCAGCCAGCGCGCACTCCTTAAGCCTGACTCAGGGGCCTGGCCTGGACCGCTTTAGGCCCGCTCCGGCTCTCGACTTGGCTCGGATCGCCTTGGCTTGGCTTTTGGCGCTGCTCACAGCCAGGCGTCTCGTCGTCGTCCCTCACAATAAACGCCAATTAAAGTCGCATAACACATGGCTTTATGGGCAAATATGGAGGATACATATGGGGAAAATAGGGGGGAAATATAGGGGAAACCCGGGGCTCTGACTCCACAAACAGGGCGCAGACAGGCGACATTTGTTAATGTTCGGCATTTGCCGGCATTGGCGGCTCACGTGAGCATAAATCAAAGAGATTAATCGAACATGGCTCAATTGCCGGTGAACATGGCAAGCTCGGCTGCCACGTCGGCGGGGTGACATTTTCCAGTGAGTCATGACGTGGCCAGGATGAGCTCATAGGCCAAAAACACAACCACAACTCCAGACCTGGCATTATGCGGTTAAACGCCGGTCCAGCCTTCGGGGCAGCCCCAATCTCCGCCAGAAGTGCGGCCTTATAATTACGATCGGAGCAACCAACCATGCCCCAGACGTGTAATCACAATGGACAGCCCAGTCAGGCCAGGCTCGCATCCCTGGCCATGGCCATAATTTGCTTGTCTGCCATTTTGGCCAATACAAAAAAAGAGCAGCTTTGGAAGAGGCTTTCGAAGGAGCCCAAGGAGAGGAGCAGGCACTGGGCAGAAGGGCAGGCCTTTTGCAAACGCAAACTGATAATTTTGATTTACAACATGCCAGTTATTATTTATAACTTACTTAGCCCCAAAGAGGAAGAGTTAGCCATTCCCCATTTAAAGCATCCTTCGTGGCGTTTTTCCAGCCGCCAGATGGTTGGTCTACGGAGTGCACTGCTAGTTAATGGGGATAGTTTTCTATTTAAAATTAAAATAATGGTATATCTTTTATATTTAAAATAAAAATAATGATAAAACTCAAGAAAAGATGTTTTTAAACATAGGTTATCTGAAGAAAATCGTTATAAAAACCTTTTTCTAATTTTTTAAACAGTCTAAAATTGTGTCAATAAATAAGATTACAACATTTTACATTAAAAAAAAATGAACATTGATTTTATAACTCGCTAATTTCCCTGCACCCTTTTTGGGCTGTAAAAAACCGAATACTTTCCTGAAGTATTTTATTTTTATCCAAAATATAGCCTAAATAATTATCTATTCATGATAATGAATGAAAACAGATCTCAATGGCTCCCAAAGTATTGACATTTCTTGGTAAAACCCTCTGGACTTTGTCCATAAAAAAACTATAAATATTTTGTATTGTATAATTATATTTAAAAATACCGAATAATTTCCAAAAGTATTTTATTTTTACCCAAAAATACCTTAACTAATCAATTATTCATGGTAATGAATGATTGTCTCAATGAATGATGTCTGAATGAATAATGTCTTCTTAATTAATGAAATTTCTTGGTAAACCCTATCTGGACTTTGCCCAAAAATAGGCTATAAATATTTTGTTTTATATTATCATTTTCTAAAAATATTCAAAAATGTTAGTCTCTCTGTACTCGCACCATCTTCTTGGCTAAATCCCCCCACGACCGCCACCACTCGACTCGCCAATTCTCCGACGATTCTCCAACGATTCTCCGCCCATTCACGTTGCCGGTGTCTCGAGTCTCGCACAACTTCGAGTCCCTCGGAGGAGTCTCACGTTCTGCGAGCTGCGCGATTCCCCGAGTCCGATTCCCGATACTCCGCAAAAGGAGCACTCAGGCACCAGCGCCAGGAAATAACTTACTTTTGAGCCTCAAACTCACACTCCTTTCATATGCGAAAAATATAATTGGATACGCCAAAAATGGTTAGAAATACTCAATTAGAGGGGAAAAGGAAGCCTCGATTCGCGGAAAGGGGAATTTGGGTTCTTGAGAATCTAATTTCTATGAAATTCGTTTACAAAATCAACATAATAAAGTATATAAATCTATATAAAAATTAAAGAAAGTTCATTGGTCAGCTCCTCCCACTGATTACTAGAATATATCTCATAATACAATAATTATATAGACTGTAAAGTCAGCTACCCGCATTTCCCCACTTCCAATTCCAATCTGAAGAATTCCTGACATACCCCGAGACAAAACAAGTCGACATAAATTGAAAATGATAAAACAATATTGAGACTAATATTTGTTAATGAACCCGCAGCCACATGGAGCCACGTTGCCCTATAAGGATGAATGGATGGCTGGTTGGGGGTTGGGGGCAGGCGGAAAACAATAATTGATCGAAATCAGAGTGTAAATTGTCGGCCGATGGCAATTTACCAAGGCCAAAGTCGTTGCCAATCAGTTGATGATGGCAGAAATGGCAGCTCTTAATTGTCTCAAGCTGGGTTTCCATCAGATGCAGATACACGGAAAGGAATTTGTGATGAATGGAAGAGAAATAATATTAAATTGTGGGCAATATATTAAAATTAAACAAAAGATTTGGGATTTTCTGGTGAATATTTATGAGATTTTGGAAACATTTTCCACTAAAATATTCAACTAGTTGTAGGATATGATTTGAGAGCAAGAAATATACAATTTTCTTTTAGGAAATTATACACTTAAGCACCTAAAATCTATACGAATTTTAAATATCTTCTGTATTTTCCAACCCCCTACATTTTAACCTTAGTACATTCTTTGTAGAGGCCTCATAATATTAAAACACATAAAATTCCCAATTAATTCTAGCTCGCAAATAAAGAAAACCTCTTTAAGATGTTTCACAGCAGCCATAGATAATAATGCATATCTGAAAAAGTAATATAAACCTTCTTCTTGTTTTGGGACAATATACTTGAGTATTTGTATTTTTATTTCCCGTGTAATCATAGAGAAAATATATATAGAGATGCCATAACTCCAACATTTGGTCAAGTGTGAGTGAGCATGGCGGCTCTTTGCGGCTCATTAAGTTAATTAAACCCACACGACGCAATTGGAGTTGCCATCATCATTAAAACTAAATTGAACGCACACAGAGGCTGAGGGGCAACTCTGAGCTGGAAACTGGAGTTGAAACCAAAAACTGTAGCTTCAGATTCAGCTGACCAATAAAGTTGTTTCCTATTAGCAGCCATATATATATCTCTCAGCAGGGAAGCTAAGATTTAGAGCGAGTTTAAGAGGGGTTTTTTCAGAGAGGTTTAGAGGGGTTTTCTGGGGTATTTAAAAAAGTTTTTAGAGGGGTTTCAGGTGGGAGAGTAACCAACTTTAATTAACACAATTGTGCGAATAGCAAAAAATGCGTTCGCGTCACTCAAATTGCAGCGAATCAAATCGAAACAATTCAGTTTCAGCCGCAACTCTCGCAGATCATTAAAGCCAATTACAATTAACAATTGAGTGCGAATCCGAGTGGGAATTGTTTACTGTTTAGTGTTAGCCTTAGTGATTTTGCAATCTCGCACAGCCTTAAAGCGTTAATTAATTGCATTCAAGCCGCGACTCGGCTCGAGTTGTATCTGTATCTGTGTATCTTCGAGAGGCATTTGTAGCTTGATTATTGCGTGCTCTCAACACTTTTGATGCCCGCTGCACCGTGCTCCCAGGTAAATAATTATTTATCGCATTTAATTGTGGTTAGCTGTTAGCCAGCTAGTTAGTTAGCTGCTTAGTTAGTTACTAGTTAGTTAGTTGGCGAAACAATGGCATTTCTGCATTTCCACGCAGGCATTTAGCGTTTGCCGGAAATTGACATTTTTCAGGGGGAGCGGGGGAGATAAAAAATCAAGAAATGAGGGTGGAAAAGGAAAACTCCATTCATTGGGAGAGTTCATAAATATCTAATAATTTAGGGCAAAAAGTGTGGGTAGAAAAATATAGTACTTTTCATTGAGGGGGAAAGTTGTTCAATTGAATATATTATTGAGTTAATTAAGGGGTCTTAATTTAAAATAATTTATTAGAAATGATTATTAGGGGAGAGATGTTTTTATTATTCATAAGACAAATTATTCTTTTGGGATCTCGACTTCAAGGAATTTATTAATAACAAAATTCTACAGATATATAAATATTATTTTTGGAAAAAATACAATAAAAATATATATTTCTTAAAGTCAAGACAAGTAAGATTAAAAATTAATCTACAAATAATGCTACAAATTGTTGATTGGTAACTAAAATGTATCATTGCATACTTTTAAGCTTTTAAATAATTGAATTCAAAGTGAATAAAGGATTAAATCGTATTATTGCATAATTTTAAACACTTTATTAATTAAAGTCAAACTCAATAATTGATTTTAGTTGATCTCTAATACCTTAAATTTTTATAAAATTAAAGAATCTCTTCTATACGCCAGTAAAAGCTCCTCATTATTCCCAGAAAAACCTTTACCATTGTTCATTAAATAACCTTATTATTTTCATAAAAACCTTCGAGACATTCCAATGCACTTCCTATAATTATTTCATAAATTTTTCAAAGAACACAACACAGCAGAACTGCTGCCAAATTGTATCAATTACAATCATTGATTCTCCTTGGGTTGTTGCATGCCAAGAATGACGACCGAAAATCATTACCACAAACAATCCTAATTACCAAAGAGCTACGAAATTTGCAGCAATTACCACATTTCCTGTCATGTCCCAAAAACAACTGGAACACCTGCAAATAATAAAAAATCACATATAATAATCGAAGAGAGCTCTCTTGGCAGTCATATAACTATAAGGGGCAGAAATATTTGTTGAGGGATTCCTGGTAAGCAGTTTAAATAATTTCCATTAGCCGTTGGTATATTGTACATATATATAATGTGCCATATATCATCATTATCAGGGAGTCCGAGAGCCGAGCTGATGACTTTGCACATGTGAGGCGGCGGCCAGCACGAGATCCCCCGATGCCTCCACTCACGGATTAGTTACAATAACCTAACCGAAACCGATGCCGAACCACAACGAAGCCTGCTCAGCTCAAGCGGACCGAACTGAACCGAAAGAATCAACCTCAATATGTCGACAACTTTGTAGGGTGCACAGAGAAAAAGTAGTGTTAGAAAGTCATTGATTTTCGGGGTATAAAAAGGGGTTAGGGTTCTGGGATATTTTTAAAGAAAATTAAGATTTATTAAGATTGTTCTTAGAGATAAATTAAAACTATATATTTAGGTTGTTTCTTAATTATAGAACACTTTTTTAAACACTACACATATATATTTATATGAAATTTATTTGTTTGTTGAATTTAGTATTTAGTGGTATTTTTTATTTAATAAAGTATTTAGGGGTATTTTTGGTAATTTTGCTAATTTTTAGGTATTTACTATTATAAATTTGAATTCACTTAAACTAGTTTTGAAAAGTAGCTTTTGAAAAATACGAATTCCACTAAATTTGTATCTCAAATATTTTATTGCATACTTTTCAACACTCTTTTAATTGATTTTAAGTCCTCGTAGGAATTTGTATGGAAATTTATTTATTTATACAATATTACATTTTATTGTATCCATTATCCTAGAAAATCGTAAGATGATATAGGAAGATATACGATAAATAGTTTAAACAGAAACAGAAAGAATCAAGACTTGCCATACTTTTCTCTTAACATTTCAAAGTTTTCAAGATTTTTCAAACTCCATTAATTAATTTTTTTCACCAAAAACCTCAATCATAGATTTAAATACAAAAATATTCAAGACTTCCCCTACATTTCTCACAATACTTTATACTTTCAAAGATTTTTGTGAACTTTTTCAACCCATTTTTTCTCACCTTAAACCTCAATCATTGATTGCCTTCGAAATATTTAATATTTTCCCCAGTGGAATGGAGTGGTTTTTAGTGGACAACCGCAATGAGCTGCCATTTTACACGCAGAGACCCAGCGCTAATGACCAAAAGCGAGGAGTCGAGAGGAGGCGAGCCCCGAACTGAGACCGACAAAAATCCCACGAAAAAAAAGGGCACCGGCCCAAAAGGTGGCAATTAAAATCGAATGAGCGCCGAAGCTTCCATGTTGAGCACTAATGGGTGTCGGCCAACTGGATTGGACTTGGTCTTGGTCTTTGGTCTTGGCCAAGACGCTCTCGTACTCTGTGTGGAAAATGTGTAGAATTGTTTTAATGGCCGACAATATGGCCGACAACGATGTGTGCGTGGAGGGGGAGAGAGTAGAGAAGAGCTGGAAGACTAATGCAGCTTCGTCAGAAATCGAGCATAAAATATTTTTAATTAAAAACTATTTTTCCAGCTTGCCATTTCCTTTTCCCCTGCGCATAAATCAACCAAGCCAACTGGACGATGACTGCAATTTCTCTAGAATTACAAAGACAATTACACATGAAAAGCGTTGAGCCGCCAACGCCCGAGCTGTTGGCCGGTAGATTCCTTTAGATTGGTTCAGTTAGAGGGGTCTTAAGATCGCTGGAGAGATCTCAGATCTGACACCAAGGGAGCGCATCATGATTTGTGGAGCGGCTTAAATAGTGCGAACGGAAATCATGATTAGCCGGGGCCATTAAAGCCGGCAGCCAGCGAGCGAGCGAGAGTTTCCCTTTGAAAAGGGGATAAGTTTGGGGAGACACAGAAAGAAATTCTGAGGGATTAAACAGCAATTGAAGTATTTTTTAAATTAAAGAAACATTTTTAAACTAATTTATTACAATTTAACTTAAAAACAAGCCTTGAAGATAAACCTTTGATACCTTAACTCATCTCTGAGCTTAATTTCTCATATTTTCTCCTCGTGCAAAAAGGCGACCTGACCCAAGGGCCATCTGGTGGTGGCTGGGCCTCCTTTTTTGGGCCTTAGAGAAACGCCTTCGGGTCTGGGTTTACTCAAGTCCCAAGCCCAAGCCCTGATGTTTTCATTTCCCGATAAAGGAGCTCCGTAAATGGCACGGACCTTACGGACCAACCTGGCCAAGAGCGCACGCCAACCAACATGGAGATGGGAGCCAACAAGGCAGATGCAGGAGCCAAGATCGGGATGGAGTTGCACTCGCAGCACGCTGCAGTTGTAGCAAATTAAAAAAATGCAAATGTTGCACGTTGTAGCATGGCAGGCACAGGCACAGGCACAGCAGACACAGCAACTGTTTGCCAACTTTATAGACTGACGACTGACTCCTCTGGCAGCCTCGCAATCGTGTTCATGTGTCACCAATATGATGTTGTCCAACTGCAAGACCAAGACTAAGGCCTAGTCCCTGACCAGGCTTTAGCTTCAAGTCCAAGAAAAATACAAAGACGATCGAGATAATAGAGAGAGAAAGAGAGGCAGAGGCAGCCGGCGGACGAGGGACAAGCAACTGCCATGTCAGGCTGCCCAGGCACACACAGATGGCATCATCATCAGCAGCAGCAGAAGCAGCAGCAGGAGCAGGAGCAGTCAGTAGCCATCGATCCTCCTTGGTCACCTGGTTAACCCCTTCTCCCTCTACAAGTATAGGTTTATTTACTATATGTTTCTGTCTGCTCTTGGGGGGACATTTCTGAGCATGAAATTCAGCAGTAAAGATATTTGGGTAGGGTTTGGGGTACATTACAGAATATATATTATTAATCCTCCACTATGTTGGGCAAATTAAAGCTTAAAACTATAATAACTAAGCTTCTGACTTAAATTATAATATCCTGCAAGGGTACATGTTATGGGTAAATGTTTCTCGCTCCCTCTCTTATTTTAAATATAAAATGATTACACGGCTGGAGCGGCAGAAAACTTGTATATATAATAGAGAGATAATATTCCCATTAACTAAAAGCTAACTCAGATTTCCAGCTGAGTATAAATCAATATAAAAATATAAATAACATAACCCACAGATACATTTAAAATAAATCTTTGTTAAACACATCCCACAGCTACATTTTCCCCCGAAAAATTACCCAGCTCATGCCTTATTCATGATTGAAAATTAAATTAGTCCCTCCTTAAGCTCTCAGCTTTCATTGGTTAATTAGTGGAACCGTTTTAAGAGCTCTGCCCCCATTGAGCTGTCATTAATTTGGAGCGCTGCATAAATATGCAAGGGGTGGTGGTGGTGGTCGTGGCATACCCTTCCCTCTTTGGGATACTTATACCACCGATATATATGTATATATACAATATATATATTTTTTTTGGTATAGCAATTTGTGTCTTAATTAATGTCCCAATCAAGTGGCAGTTGCAGCCAAAATCTGACCGAAAAATGGGACCCCAAACTCTGTCGAAAAGAAATCTCCATTTTGGGCAACGTCGCGACGATCGAAGACCGCGCTTCTATATGTATTTATGCATATGTATATATGGGATATAGGCATATCTGGACGTTCTGGGGCAGGGGTATATACATATGTACATAAGGCTGAGGATCGAATGCAACATCGGCAGCAAACTCGTTTCGGTGCTGGGCACTAAATTAGTTGGCTTCACCTCCGCCTCAGAGAGCTGCACTTCCAGACGACGTTCAATACAATTTTGTTTGGTTCGTTCTTAATTTCGATGGAGTCAATTTTATTGCCCTCCAGCAGCATGCAGCAGACAGGGGCAGGAGGAGGAGAAGGGGCCGGGTTAGGGCCAGGGTAAAGGCTTCTTCTGGACCAGGTAGCCCCGCTAAGTAGTCGCCATTGCAGTGGAGAGACCTACGTCTCTGCACAGGGGAAAAAAGGTTATAAAAGTTGAGAATAATATATAAATAAGCAGAATTCAAAACTAAAATAATATATGTTGTTTTTAGAAAAGAAATAGTTTTAAGAAATAATAATTAAGTTGAATAGAAAATTAACTGTAAGACAGACGGTTTTGATTTAGTTTTAAACTCTACTTATTTATTCATATATTAATATAATAATTTTAATCGTACTGAGAGAAGCATAGAGAATTGTTTGATAAAGAAGTGGGGGAAAAATTGGTTAAATTCGATGAAAACTACTGGTAGAAGTGACACCAGAAAGTTAAATAAATAAGATTTTCGGGAAAACGCGTTTAAAGATAGCAGAAATGCACGAAACGTATGGAGGCGGCTACCTTTCGGGCTTTGTTTACCTATGAAGGAATGCCAATTTTACAAAACCCTTTATATGGCGTATTCCTTACTCTATTATTTAATAATAAAAAATAAATCGTTTTTTTTTAATTCGTAAGTAGAAACCCCTTTAATTAATTAATCTCCCATATTTTCGTTCAGTGTTCAGTCGCAGTATGTCGTCGTCGTTGTCTGGGAGCTCAGTTAATTTGGTCATCTTCCATGATGTTTTGATAATGTGGCTGAAGCTGGAGTTGGAGCTGAAGCTGCGGACCCAATCTGCCGCCAGTCGTGGTCCTCCTCTGCTGCAGTTCCCCTTTCTCACCGCTCTCCCCTTCCTAAAAGCTTTTCTGAAACTCCTCTGAAACTCATTTTCTTATTTTGTTCGCTGCTGGGGCTGCGCACGAAATTCTTGTCGCCGCGAATAATTACATAAATCAACGATTTTTAAAGCGTTTCGAGTTTCCAACTNAAAAAGAATCCCCATCGATACTTTGTCAAAACTGAAGTTTGTGTCGGCTTTTTGAGCGCTGATTACTAGGGATTATGAGCACCTAAAAATTATTAACACCTCTTAGGAGTGTTCCCACACACCACAACAATTTTCGAGATTTCTGGCTAAAAAGGAAGCTTTCGCACCTCCATAAAGAAACAGAAGAGATCTAGAGGGTATCTTTTGCTTAACCAATCTGTCAGCAAATTTAAAATTAACACAAAAGACATGATTTATATGAGGGGCTGCTTTTGAAGATACTTGATTGATTTTTAAGACCTTAAATTGGTTTGGGAAAGTCGTAAAAAAATAAGAAAGAAAAGATTTTAAAAAGAACAGGAGGCACCCTTGGATTATGTTTTAATCTGACAGTTTGCGGTGACTTTTTGATCATTTTTATTATTTATTAGACCCTTCCTTCTCCCCTAAAAGAAAAACTCCTTATTTCTTAAGTTTTATATGATTTACTTATATATTTTCCATGTGCACAAATGTCGAAAATGTAGCCCCACCAAAATGTATGAATTTGTGTGTAATTTCTGTGTAATTTTTTTAGTTTTTCTTGTTTTTTATATGATTTTTTTCATATGATTTCTGTTTTCGTTTAGCAAATGTGGCTATTCCCCTCACAATCATAATTACGGATGCTTGGTTATCGAGTATATCTCATCCTTGATTTAAATATTTTTTTTTGTTGCTGTTGTTGTGTGTTAATGATTAAGTTTTACGTTCACATATTATGCATAGGGTTTTTTTTTCGTTATATATATTTTAAAATATATATTTATTATATATATATATATGTCTATATATATCTGTATCACCACGAACACACACACATAATAAATACAAAATTAAGTTTCCTTTATATGTTTCATGCAGTTTATTGTTTATGGCTATGGATCATCCTTGTGTTCCATCGCTATATTTTCCATTTTCCACTTTCCTTTCTGTTTTCTGTTTTTTTTTTTGTAATTATTGCAACTGTATGAATGCCAATAACATGCTTCACTTCGATCTTAAGCTATATATATATATTTCTTATATACAATGTACACATGCATGCGGAGGATTCCTATTTACACAAGCAACAACTCATTAGTATCTCTTTGTGGTAAAAGTACGGTTCCAAATAATATATGTATATGCTCTTTCTCTCTGTCTCTCAACACTCTTTACAAACTATAATTCCAAACTAATTCTGTTTCGGTATCTGTATCTGGTATCTGTTATTGGTAGGTAGTTCTGTTCTGCTTTCGTTTTCTCTCTTGAATTATTATCTTCTCCTCGCCCCATTTTTGTTTTCCATTTTCAATTATTATTGTGCTGCACTGCAAATGAGTTTTTCGATTGATTTATTCAAAAAATGTTATGTAAATATCATTGCTTTTGCTAATTGGTATTCTTCTTTTTCTTTCTCTGTGTGGTTTGTATATATAGTAGATGTGTATATATGTAACATTTTTTCGATAGTCTATTATATGCGACTATATATATACTCTATATGTACAGCTAAAAAGATGCCTGACTGCCTCTCTAATACTGTCCTCCTTCGTCCAGGAGTTGCGCTTTAGATCCCTCTATGGATGCGTCGGGTAAAAGTCATAATGCCCAGTGTCATAACGCTTAGGCATCGTAAAGTCTAGTGTTATAATACACTTACAGTCACGATTCCTAGTGTCATTAAGCTTTGTATCATAGTTCCTTTGTCTTGCAACGCCCAGTGTCCTAAAGCCTAAGGTAACACCTCTGTATCATAACGCCCATGGAAGCTATGATGCCGAAAATAATTCTTATAAGGTCCACAGGCATTATAACACTTTTTCAAACTTGTTGGTATTTATGACGCTTTTACAAGCTTGTAAAAATTAGAACACTTTCTTACACTTGTAGGAATTATGACACTTTTACAAGCTTATAGGGGATTATAAACTTGTAGGCATTATGACAATTTTACAAGCTTGTAGGCATTAGAACACTTTTTCCAGCTTGTGCATATTATAACACTTTCCCTAGCTTGTAGGCATTATGGCACTCTAGGCCTTATGACACGTACCCGGATATGTGAACCCCTTTTAATCTCCGTCCTGCATGGGTTCTCCCTCCCTCTACCTTGAATATTTTTTGTATTTAAATTAGCGATTTCAATTTCGATTTGATTTTCAATTTTGTATATTTGCGATTTGCCAAAAAGTTTACGAGGTTTACGATTGAAAGAGTTACCAAACACTACAGTACAGTTTTAGTATCGGAGGCTCGAGAAGACACCTCCGAAACTTATTTTATGCGGCTTGTGTGTTCCAATTGAAGGGACAATTTACACGGTATAAATAATTTAATACATTTAATTTAATCATTTTTTGTTGCTTTCCATTTACATGTTACTTCCTTTTCGAGTATATAATCGTTTAGCTCTAGTCTTTAATATATATAACTATATACGCGTTTTTAGATACAAATGTTTTATAAGTACAAAATACATGTTAAAAACTTAAATGAGCAGCGGCGCTTCCTCTTCGTTGATCCTCTTTTTAAAATTAAACGCAAGCTTTGTGCCCGAAAAAAAATACTGTGGATCGCATCGTGTGGGTTTGGAAATGGGGAGACAGACTTTTGTACGTGCTCAGCGTCGTCAGCGTGTCAGCGGTCAGCGGTCTCCTCCTACTGTTTGTAAATGGCTTCTTATGCTTTAAGATTAGCTTTAATATATAATTAAATAGTTATTGTTTTGCTTTTTATATAAAAACTAAATACAATTTGTCGCTTGCTCGCTTTTGTTCGCCTTGGCTGTGGTGATTTCGAAGCTTGAACGTTGTAGGACGTTGAATACTCTCGCGTGTCTATGTTAATGTCTACTATATCTATTTATATATATATAAATATATATATTATATATATTAATTGTGTGCTTTCTATCTCTACATCTGTTTCCCCCCTCATTTATTTACAATCTCTGCTGCTGCTCCTCTCCTTAAACCTAATCTCTAATCTCTTGACCAAAATTGTGCTGCTTCTGTTAATGCTGTTAATGTTGTTGTTGTGGTAGTCGTAGAAGTCGCCTCCACGACGGCTTCCTTTAGCTGCTGCTCATCCTTCTCCTCCTCAACATCCTCCTGCGTTGTAGCTAGCAAGGTGACCATCTCAATGGGATGTGTGGCTGTTCCAGCCATGCTAGTGGCTGCAATGGCATTGCCACAGGATCAGGAGTGCTTGTCCGTCAGCTCGTTCCAACGCAACTCAAAGAACTTGCGCATGCCGTGACCTGCCTTGCCCACGGGTGAATCGTCCTCGTTGAACATTTCGCAATTGTCAAAGATCTGTCGGACATCCACGCAAAAGTCCTCGCGGGTCTTGTAGCTGCAAAAGGGAGACAGGGTTTGGGTTAGTTATGTGAATTAGGGATGTATTTCAAGCGGAAAAATCGGATAGGTTATTGAAAATATCGAAGTTTTACATTAAAATCATCTTTAAATCGATTTCCAAGTCGATAAATCGATCTTTTTAATTTTTCTAATATATTTAAACCTTTAAACCCACCTCAAATCCATTAATCTCTTCTTGATGGTGGACAAATCCATGGGAGATTTGATTATTTTGCGATATGTGGGAAACTGTTTGGTGTTGACTGGCAACAGAAATGGCCACGAGTCCTCATGGAGCTGCAATTGATATAAAATTTATTATAAATTTCGATTTTAATCAAAGGTTTCCGTGTCTAAGGCCCACCTCCATTTCCCCTAGCAGTGTCTTGCAGACGGCCAGCTCCTTCATCAGCTTCTTGGTGGCATGCTTCTCCTTCTTCTCCTGCTTCAGCTTCT
>JAEIHY010019946.1:0-59195 GCA_018904565.1 Drosophila tsacasi
GACGAAAAAAATATATTTTATTCAAAAAGTCACGGACTTATCAAACGACCCTCGTAATCTTTAACATCTACAAAAACCAAATATTACTGCATAAAGGTGCTCTAAAAATTCTCAAGTCTGAATTCAGTTACTCTTAATCTCAATATTTTTAGGCTGCAATCCAGAAGCAAAAGTCTGCACCTGATTTCAGACCTACTCGAAAGTATTGGTCCTTCGAGCCGGATCCATTAAAATGTTCTAAAGAATAAAGATAAATAAAAGTATGAAAATCTTAAAAAAAAAATGTATGTATTTAGTATAATAATTTGGAAAAGAATTAACTTATTTTAAATAAACAAAAAAACAAATTTAATTCCAGATTTTTTTTGAGTGTGCATACACACACTCACTCAGTGATGCCGCGATGCCACGACGCTTTCTTTGTATGCGCAAACAATTGGAGCAGGCGGAAGTTGCATGGCGGCGACGGTTGTCCGGACAACCAGTCGGTGCGAGTGAAAGGCCACAGGCCAGACGGTGGCAAAAGAGAGAGAGAGAGAAAGAGAGATACAGAGATCAAAGCAGTGAGGGGGCCAAGTCACGACCGAAGCGAACACAACACGGTGCACCTTGAAAGTGCGTTCCTCGCAGCCTCACTTGGCCCTACGCCTTGATTAACTGTCAGTGGCTGAAAAGTGATTTAATCAAGGCGATGTCCAGCCAAACACAAAACAGAATTGCCGTCAAGAAAAAATAGTATTAAGATGATCAAGTTTAAACGAAGGACTAGAGCTATCTGATACCTGTTAGTCGCTATTAACTTCAGAGATTCCTAGCCTAGGACCGAGTTCATTTTTGTTTAAAACACTAATAAATTAAAAATGTTATTTCATTTATATTAAAACTTGCAGGCGAAGGGATATTCTTAGGTAAAATTAGGTAGAAATAGGTATAGTAAGAGTCAAACTATTATAAAGGTATCTCTTAAATAAAAATCTGAACTCTCCTCTTTTATATAACGTAAATCATTTCTATATGATAAAAAAATATATTGGAATCGTTTTTATTAATAAAAAGAAAAGTTAAGGCTCTGAATAATATAAAAATCCCTAAAAGGACATTCTTAACATAAATAGATTAATGCTATCTTAATTAAATACAATTTATGGATAGAAAAACGTCACCTTTTGAGCACAGATTTATTTTCTAACAAGTTCCCCTTCTCAAGTATCATCTTCTAATCAATATACCCTCCCGTTTCCCGGGATAGAGGGTAACTAAGTCCTTATAGCAAGAGCAGTTCCAGGCATAGGCATAGGCAACATGTGCTCCATATGGGGCAACAGCTACCCAGCTTCCCAAAGCTGATTGAGACTCCGACTCGGACCCCTGGCAGATCAGACACGGCCACGAACTTAAACTCGAACTCGGGGCAGATCGCAGGCACAGCCCCAAGACTTTTTCAGCACTCTCCAGCAGCCAGGGTACATCAATCAACTGGCCTCCTCGAGAGTGAGCATCCTTCGAGGGGACGCTCTTGGTCGAAATCCACTTGCATCTCTGGTGCAGCATTCGCTGAAGCTGCTGTTGCTGTTGCTGCTGCTGCTGCGTCAACGTCGCCCATATTTGACATGGCCATAATTACAGTCAGTCGTCTGCTGGACTCGGTCTTGCAGCTGGACCCGGGGATAGAGCCTGGGTCTGAGTCTGGGTCTGGTTCAGGGACTGGGACTGGGACTGTGACTGTGAACTGGTATTGGAGACTTGCAGCTTGTTTTAAGCGCGCTTTTTTCCACAAACTTCCAGGGTCTCCGTGAACGCAAGAAAAATAAGCACAATGGGGCGAAATGGTTAAAAAAAGGAATATTAAACACAAGTAAATTTCAGGATTTTTTTGTCATATACAAATATTTAATTTATCTATTTAAGTATTTAAAAACTATATTTTCCCTTTAATTATTTTTACTAAGCTTTGGTTATCTGTATCCCTGAGACATTTTTCTTGAATCCAGCTCGAAGGACCAATCCTTTTTGTATTTGGGTATAACAAAGCTAGAATAAAATTAATTGATATGCCACAGAGAGCAACAAACCAGAATTCAGAGGAGTTGTATGGCGGAAATCCATTTATTAAGGGATACTTTTTATGAAAAACTAATTAGCTCAACTCAATATGAGACGAAACATTCAAATCTTCCTTTTATACAGAAGACACCCACTGTGCGGACAACCATCGGGGCACATCTGCAAGCAGCCTATCAATTTTTGACGAGACAATCTCAGAGTCCGAAGGGGCCAGTGCAAAAAAATGCAGTTGGAGACGGCGCGAGCAATTGGCTGGCCGGCCAGGGGTCGCTTGAGAGGTGAGCTTACCGTGGCCAGGGGCGGCGGCTGGCCAAGGGGGATGGGCTGAGCAGACGTCTGCGGTCTGTGCATAAAATTACGATAAGTGCAGGCGAGGCCACAGTCCAGAGGGCAGAGAGAGGCATAAAAGGCTCACCTCACATACATACCTCCCCCATCCCCGAGAGCTTATGCTTACGCTCGTCCTTCTCCATCGTCACGATTCCCAGATGAACGGTTGACTGATGGTCTTCTTCTACACTTTGTGGACCCTCTCAACTCTCCAGAGCAACGTCATTGTCAACGGTTTCGCGCTGTGTATGTGTGTGTCCTTTTTTCCTTGCCTTACATAAGCCTATTTGCTTATTATCCTATTAAATGCCAGGCCAAAAAATGTCACGAAAAACTTACACAGCAAGAAAAGAAAATATATGGAATAATATAGTTTATATAACAAAAATAAAAGTAATATTAAATATGTTGTATAATAAAATCCAAGATTGATTCATTGAATAACTTTATGTGGAACGGGTGTTATCTTTTAAAAAAATAATTATAAAAAGAAAAATATCTGTAGAAAAAGGTTCAGTCTTCAATTTACAAAATAAATATAATATTTAAGTTTTAGCAATTAAGTAAAAATTAATTGTACATATTTTTAAATAAATTGCAATATAAATACGTTCTAAAAATATTCAATCAAGGCTCAAAAGTATTTTATCAAAAATTTTAAAAAGGATTTTAATTAAAATTTTTGCTTAAATTGAATAACATTGTATGCGTCCCAATTTTTTTCCGTGTAATAAGGAAGAGAAGCGAAAGAAGACGACAAAATAACCTGAGAAAAAGTCGAACAAAGCTTAAGAAAAGGACACTTGTACGTACCTTCTGTGCAAAGGATACACAAGTGTCTCATTAAAAGAAATAAAGGACAAGCCAAGCGCCGACGAAGTCCTTAAAGTCAACTCGAATCCCTACCAGGCAGGAGACAAGGACAGAGGGATTCAGAAGCAGGAGAGATGGAGAAGCAGCCAGCAAGAGTGGAAGGGCGATTGAAAGACAGTCGCAACATGAGCGACTTCAAGGACAACTACAGGCGGCAACAAGAACAAGTGCCAAAAAAATCAACGAATATACGCTATTAAGGCAATTTTTTCGGTTGGAATCCAACAAGCCTCCCCCCAAAGCTATCTTTCCCTCTTCGAGTATTAAGCTGCACAGGAAGAAATTATCATTCATCATTATTCATAATTATAAAAAATGGTTTTGACAATAAGCAGTATAATTATTTAATGTGTATTAGTTTTCAATTAAATGTAATATTTTTTTCAATAAAAATCAAATCAAATTCACATTTATATCACTTCGCTTTCTAAATTATACTTTTTTTAATATTAGTTTCAATGCATTTTTTCGCGTGTGTACCCCTGACTCCTCTAGACGGAGCAGAGGGGTCGTGGTGTCCGTGGGAGGAGCAGGACTGGAGGAGAGCCGTCAGGAGAGACGGAGACTGGATACAGGAGACAGGCGACGGGTCGCAAAGTGGCTCAATGTCAGACACAGACACGGGTACAGACAGCGAGACACAGACACCAGACGCCTCGCCTCAAAGTGATTCAAATGCTCTGCTCAAACACACGTACACCGGTACACGGTCCAGCTCTCTTCACGCTCTCATCGATGCAACACTCAGCACACAACCGAAATGCATGGCAAACCATTTTCAAGAAGTCCTGGCTAACTCGACTGAAGGATACCCAATTTTAAAAAGATTGTTATTCTATAGAAATCTATAGAAATTGTTAAATTACATACATTTTTATACAAAATAAAGAAAACATTTAATTTTAAATAATTTATAATTCAAAATCGTATACATAGGATAGACCCTTATTCATTAGATACTTTCATTTTGTTAAGATACTTATTCATCTAAAAAAAGAACACTTAGTTTTCTCAACCCTTTGTAGATAATACTCTCATATCATAAACTTATCACCAAATTTTATCTTCTCCCTAATTAGACTAGTCATATTATAATGAAAACACCTGATAAGTACAATGAAAGTGGAATTTGTACCCCATCAGCTTATATTGCTTCAAACTAAGATATCTTGTTGTTTTGACTTAAAGGCCTAAACAAAAATGTTTAGATGTCTAGCTCAGTAAGTATACTACATCTCTTAAGATTTCACTAGATTACCAGAAAAAATAATGAAGTAAATAAAACACAAGGTAAGACTTAAAGCTGTTGGCTTTGTTTCTTCCAACTGAAGGCTTTACAATTTGATTATTTTTTGAAGATTTTAAAAAGTATTAGCACTCAATATGATTTTAATTTGAACAGGTTTTTAAAGTAAATAAAATTAATAAAAATAAAAAGAATAAAACTATTTTAAAATAGAGAAAGAAAAATAGTTAAAAAATTAAAATACATATTACTTTTCAATTTAAAAGAAAATTAGTTGGTTTTATAATAATATAAGTTAAAATATTGTTTAAATTATTTTATTCAAATTAAATTTTATTGTTAGTTTTTAAGTAGCCCTCTTGTTTAATAGATATATTAGAGTTTGCAAATAAATAAAAGCAAATTCCATGCTACTCCCCGAAAATTACAGAGTATGTGAAAAGCTCTCATCTGAAAGCCCAAAAGGGTTAGTCGCCGTCTGTGTCTGGCCTTCTCTCTCCCTGGCTCTCACTCCACTCGCGCTGTGTCTGTGTGTGTGCAGCAGACGCATGAAACAAAATACCGAAATTCTATGCGTGACCTTGAAAAGTATTCCTCATCGGCTGCTGCTGGCTGCAGACCGACAACAACAGCAATGTCAGCGAAAGCAAAAGCAACAGCAACCACACGGGCAAACCATAAAGTCTGCTGCTGCTGCTGCTGCTGTCGTCGGTGGTTGTTTGCGTTTGTTTGTGTTTGTGTTTCGCTGTCGTCATCAGTGTCGCGTCGCTCGCCGATTTTGCCTTGGTCTTGTTGTTGCCGTCTGCATTTTCCTTGTTGTCTGCTGAGCAACATTTGTTGTTGTTGTTGTTGTCGCTGTTGCCTTTGCACTTGAGGACTTTTTTAGGTTTGGGGCTGTTTTTTTTAGATTTTTCGTATGCCATACACTTACAACGCAAAGGGTTTGAATATCCCTGGTGGTGCAATTTTTTGTTGTAATATTTGATTTGAATTATTTTTTAACAGGCTTAGGTACATAGTTTAAGCCTGTACAACTAAATTTAATTTATTGAAGTTGTGATAGAAGAGATTACAAATAGTTCAAATTGAATTAAAAGTTGTCAAACATTTCAAAGATTTATTTTTTTTAATTTTAGTAATAATATTTTAAATTTCATAAAGGTTAAGATTTATTTTATTAAATTTCTGTTGATAATTATCAAGATTATAATCTTTAAAAATAAATTTATTTCACAATAATTTAATGAACTGATGTATGAATCAGATACATAAGATAATAATTTAAGCATTATCTTCTTTAAAATATTTTATATAACAGCTATATTTTATCAATTAAATGTCTATCTACTAAGATACTGATTAAGATATATTTTACATCTTAAAATACGTTTTATTTTAGTTATTTATATAACTTATTATTTCAGTTGCTCTTTAAATAAATTTGATCAATTTTATAAAATAAATATGACCATAAAAATGTTATTACATTATTTTTTGCCATGTGTTTTTATATAAATTAGGTTTCTGCGATAAAAACGCTATACGCTTCTTGTATTGATCGCTGAAAAAAAAATTCCAAAGGTCACATGAACATGATTTTGAGTCCCTTTCTCAGCCTGCACTTCCTTCAACCTGAACTCTCTACAGACTCCAATTTTTGTGCAGTGCAGGAGAGGGAGAGTAGACTAGAGGGGGCCTAACAATAACAGAGGAGCCTCGGCCAGACATGCAAAAAGCGAAAAAAAAACGGAGAAATACATTGAATTGAAAGTCAAAGGGCTAAAGGCAGGCAAGAATAAAAAATACAGAAAAATTATAGGGGGAAGGGAATAGGGTATTTCCAGTTTCGATCGCGTAATTGCATTTACCAGCAATCAATTGATAAACGTTCGAGAGACATTCCATTATGCTTAATAAATTTCCAAGAGAAGGTAGTTGTTATTCTAATTGGCCAGCGATTAAGAGTTATGAATTAAATGCAACAAAGTAACCAGTTTTTATAAGGAACAAAAGGTATATGGTTTCTGGGAGGGAATTTGTCTTATAAATGTAAAATATGTTGCTTAAATCATTGATTACCTCAGTGAAATAATTAAAAAAAAAATTAGAATGCGAAAAATATGATATTTGAGAGGTTAATACATGGATAATAACATATGTGAAGCTCATTAACTAATTAATAAAACAACAAATTATTATTACATCCCAGAAATATTAGTAAAGGTAATCCAATAGTCGGTGCCCTCCTCTCTCAAGCAATCTTTCTGGTTTTATAATCTGTCCTTGGCGAACGCTGCGCATGCCCAGTAGCCGATGATGAAGTTGATGATGATGCGGCGTGGCTGCTTCTGTTGCCATTTTGGGGCAGCTTGTTTATAATTAGCATCTTGCTCGATTGCCCGTCAGTTGATAAGGCGGCTCCGTCTGTGCTTGCCTGTGTGTGTGTGTGTGTCGGTGTGTGTTTGTGTCTGGCCAAGATTTATAGTGCCTGGCAACAGGATATTGAGAGATGCTACCAGACAAACATCCTGCACTCTGGCACACAAAGGAGGAAAAAATACACACAAACACCAAACGAGCAGACTTTTCAAATTGCCTTCTGCACATTGCGCTCCACATGTTGCACGTTGCCATGTTACAAAAATGCACATAAATTTCAATGTAATCACATTCACATGTCCGAGACTCCTCGGCTTCCTGTTGCCTTTTTTTATTGGCTCTTTCTCTCGCTTTTTTGTGCAGCTTCGCCAAAGGGTTCGGGCTACATTTCATTCAATTTAATATCGGTATAAATGCAACTATTCGATGGTCTTGCAATAAGGCAGATGGAGGATATAGAGTGAGTAGTTCAGGGGAGTTGGGGGAAAATCAAGTCTTTATTAACTTCAAGGGTTTATTACTTCATTTATTTGGTTGATATCGGCTAAGGTATAAAACAGTTTAATATCCTCATTTTAGGGAACATTTTAAAATTAAAACTCTAAATATTTTCAACGAAATCTAGTTGTTATTCTAAATATTATGAGGTTAGCTATAAAAACCATTTAAAAACAAAATTTCAAAGAACATTTTGAAGCAAAAGGGAATTATTAATATTAAATTTCATTAACAATCAATACAGGAAGTAGCTCCTACTTTTACATACTCCAATTCTTAACCCCTTAAAATAATATTCAACCTTATACAATGGATAATTCAATGTCCTACCTATTTATTAGTGTTTTACGTATAATTCCTTGATTAAAACTTGACAGAATGATTAGAAAGTTCCTAAGGCATTCCCAGGAATATATATTTACAAGAAATTACCTGTCAGGACTTTTATAATTAGGCAACTTCGCCTTCGTAATTTTTCGGTTATAAGCCCCTAAATTCATTAGCCTCATCCCCCTCTCGGCTTGAGTTATGCAATAGCATTTCGTAAATACCCAAACCATCAACTGACCACAGAGACCCAAATATACAAAAAGGCAAAAGGAAAAAATTAGGGAAACTTTTCAATGCCAAAACCCAGACAGACACGCAGACGGAAGTGGATGGGGTGGCTTTTTTGGCTTTCAGGATGGGTTGAATACTTGGTCCAGTCTGCGAGGGGGTTGCTAACTGTCTGGGCCTAAGGTGGAATTCACTTTACTGTTTTTTTCTGGCCTGTTGTACCTTTTTTTTCGACTATTATTTCTCCTTTTCCAAAAATTTGATTTGGAAAATGTGTCTGGCTGGCAGGTTGAAGGTCGTCGGGCGGCAGCAAATTAATCACGATATTAACTACCCTCTCGGTGCACGGGGGCTGGACTATACACACACACTCACATGCCCCTTCCTCTCATGTGGATGAGTTATGACTCACGGCGGCACTTGAATTGAATTTCAATTGTTGGACCTGTTGCCCGCTAGATAAATACGGTGGCCATATGCTTAATGGCCAGCTAATTAGGGGGAGATATTTCCACTGCAGTGGGGGTTGGGTGTTGGACAGGGGGGTGCTCCGGACGGAGTGCTTTTTGTCTGTCTGTGATTCTGGAGCACACAATCAGTGCTGCTGATTATACACAATAATGCAGAGCAGCAACAAACACAAAAGGAAAGTAAAACAGTCCAGACAGAGCCTCAAAAGCCAGACAGAATCCCCTGCCACTCGGCACTCCACTCCGCCGCCGCCACTGCCACTGCCACAGCTACCGCCTCTGCCCCCGCCCCTGTCCCCTGTCTCCTGTGACTCTGTAGCCTCTTTACCCAATCCCAAAATGTCTGGCGGCTGCTGTCGAACTGCAAGCGAATTGAGACTACAAAACGCATGAAATGTTCTACCGCCCACGCAGGGGGAACCCCTCGCAGAGCTGCGACAAGAGGAATCACTGCGAAAAATTAAGGGAAAAGCGGAAGAATATTTTGTGTAGAATCCCAACTATCGAAATTTTTAAAGGATAATATCATTAAGCTTTGGAAATTATGAAAATTCTAATCGTATAAGGTAAACCTTGGTTTTACTGTATTTAAAATCTGTATAACATTTTTTAAATAAAAATATAAGAATAAACTACTTAAAAATATTGAATATATATTTAAGAAAATCCAGAAACGAATAAAAAATCCAATATCTACAACATTTTTGGTCTACCTTTGTCTAGGATATTTTTCTTGTAAATGACTATGACTATGACTATGTATTTAATTACATTATATTTTAATATATAACATAACATTCTTTAAGTTACCATAATTCGTTTATTTATAAATACCCAATATAAAATTATTTTGTTTAGACATTTTCTTTCCAGTGTAGCTAGCATGAGAGACACTCGTCGCATGTGCATCTAGCTCCATCTCGCTTGCACCCCATTCCCAAATGCGCTGCGCCTTTGTGCAGGCAACAGAAAATAAAGTTTATGACTTTGACTGCCAACGGCAACGACGAACGACGAACGATGAACGGTGAACAACGAAGTCTGACGATGTCTGCACCGGCGACGTCGACAACAACAACAACAACAACAATTATGTGTGGCGGCGTCTATTATTGCCGATTTTGCATTGTTGGTATTGTTGTTGCTTGCCAGGCGGCACTTGAGGCCTCAAAATACAGTGGGATGCATCGGTTGAGGATCAAAGGGATAAATGTGATTTGGATAAAAAAGTTATATACATTTTTTTTTCTTTAAATATAATGGTTAAAGTAAAATATAGTGTTAATTGAGATAATTTATTTCTTATACATTTCTTAAAGATTTTAGTTTTGAAGTCAAATAAATATAGGTATTTCTATAATTATTCTAGATTTCGTATATATTATACGATTCCCTTTTTGCTAATTATGTGTAAAGTTCTGACTTATTTTAGGAAGTTTAAATATTCTAAAATCTTGTCCGCAAGCATTGAATATTGCTAAAGAAATAAACTTTATGTTTAGGACATTTACGAAATGCTAAAGAAATAAACTCACAAGTTCTGCAATGTAAGTAAGAGCAAGAGAACCAAGACTGATGACTTTCTCTCCCAGCATTCCTCTATCTTAATCGACGAAATTAACTTTGCCAACTACTTTCATCAATCAATTTCCCACAATTTAGAACTTTGGACATAAAAAGGAACTTTCCTATAACTATTTGGCACTCTCCTTCGTTGAATTTATTTTCCACGCCGCTAAGCTTGGGTTGATTTTCTTTTTCTTTACTTATTTTTTGGGAACTCACCTAGTAAATCACATAAGCACAAGTAAGTCGCACGCTGGCGCACTCTAGCGGCCACTTGGGCAAACACAAGCACACACTAAAAAATAATAAAAGAAAATATAAAAAAAATGTAGACGATGGCGGCGACAATCGAAAATGCCACAGGCCACTCAAAAAAAAAAAAATAAAAACAAAAAACTACAAGAAAAAAATAGAGAGTAGAAAACCCGAGGAGGACACGAGCGAGTGCAAACAAAGCCAGAAGGCGTTGCGAAACTTTGGCGCGTCATTCATCCTCTGCCACAGTCCAAAATCAAGAAGGAAAGCTAAAGAGGGGTCAATATCGACCATTGTATACCCTGGCAGCGATTAAGCACAAAGTGTTGCCTAGTTTTTGGGGACGGAAATAAATGAATTCGAAGGAAGTCTCTTTTGAATTTTTATCTTAAGATATGAACTTAAAAGCTTTTAAATTTAACATATTATAGTGTAAACCCGAATCTTTGGTTGTAAAAAGTATTGGACACTTTTTGCAGCACCATACACATTTTATTTTAAATTTAAACATGGCATATATAGTAAAAAATTGATATAAGGAGAAAAATTAATACAAAATAAAATCGTTATTAAATATCTCTACTTATTTTTTATTTTTGCACAGCAAGTCCCGAATCCAATATACCCTTGATCTCCAAAAACACTTGATATATAAATATTGCACCCTCGAGCCTGCACACTCACACACTCACAGCGCAGCGACATAGACGCAGACACACAGACACACATAAAGTCGCACATTTATAGCCCGAAAATTAAGTGAAGCGTAAGCTGAAATGCACTCCCACTCACTCACCCCNCCTTTACGGATTTTAGTCTGGCTCGCCGTCTGCCACTTGGCGCAGCTGCATTAGTATTAGTCGGTGTCTGTGTTTTCGAGTGTGCGTGTTTGTGTGTGTGCTTAACCTTGAAAAACGAACGAGTCCAGTCAGTCGTACGCCCAACTGCGACGGCGCCACCCCATTTTTTGGCCCCCACTCCCTGGAAGTTGACAGGCCGGCGACGATTTTCATCCTCTAGCAGCGAGTCGAGTTTTGGTAAAATGAAATTTACGAAATATGGTACAGTGGGAACTCACTAAGAGCCATTTTTTAGTATTATTTTTTAACATAATAATAATTTTAATAATATTTGTATGTTGTCCACGGTAATTAACCTACTTCTTCCTTTATTCCTTTGATTTGGAAATATAAAAGTAGGAAAATTATATTGCAAAATTATAGCTAAATTTTAAAAAGAAAGTATTCGTTTTATTTTGAAACATTTAGTACGCAAATATCGTTTTTAATATTTATATATACTTCTGCACCTTTAGAGGTATTTTTAGACAACACTAAAATATCAAATACAGTTGGAAATTATAGTGCAAAGCCTGGGAAGATAGCGAAAGGCTAAAATTCAATTCAATTCCTAAAATTCAATAAATGTTAAATTTTGAAGCTTAACATTAGCTATACATCGAATATTAAAATAATTAAAAGAACTAAAATTAAACAAAAATATGTAAGGAATTCTTATATAAATAAAATTAATTCTCAACATTTTACTACAATTTTACTGTACCATTTTCCTTTCTCCTTTTCCTTGCCATTATATTATTTGACTACTCTTTTACTTGTTTTTCCTCCACTTCATCATCGTCATCTTTTTGGGCATTTAAAGCGTCAGAAGCTGCGGCTGAGTTTTCGGAATTGAATTCAATACTTTTTTTGTGGTGGGCGGGAGATCGGAATTGAGAGATTGGGGGACCGGAGAAGTGACTTTTGCACCCCTTTTCAGCGTTGCCTTGAAAGTCTGGCCAGACAGGCCCAGACAGACGGGGTAAAGGGTTCCTGCCCCCGCAACGGGCCCCCTGCCACATTTCGATTGAGAAATACTTTGCGGACCCCTTGGGCCAAGTTAAAATGAATTACAAACACTTTTTGTTTGTCGTTGCCGCCGTCGCTTCTTCCACTGACTTTGCTTATGGATTGCTGTTCCGGGAAAATGAAAATGTCAAAGTTTAGCCTAGGCCTGGGTCTAAAAAGGAACATATTATTGTTGTTATGAAATGTTTTTTACCTAAATGGCAAATGGCGCTGTGATTCTGAGAACTCTCAAAGGCGGATTTCTTCGTCTGAGCTTGGCAAATTTGACAATGGTGTCGTTAATTATGATTAGTCTTTCTTTGGGGTTAAAAGCCACCGACGGTGTAAGTTTATGAGCTATGAGTTAATAAGATGGGTTAATTTTTATTATTAAAAATATAAAAAGAAATATACTGCATTAATTTATTAAGATGGCTAAAGGATTACCTTTTTTACTTAAGCTTGAGACTTTATTTATAACTCTGGGTAAATATAGTCGTAGGATTATTGTCTCTATTTGAATATTTTTTTATCATATAGTTTTTATCGTAATTATTATAATAAACCATTGTTTTACAATCTTCTTAATTATAATTCATTCTAAAAATTGTAGTGAAACCTAAACAAAAATATTTGCAACCATTTGTGGACAATCATTCATGGCCTGATTTATTTTTCCTTTCTCTCGACTTTGACATTTTTTCTTGATTATTTCTTCGACTGTTCTGTGTGTGTTTTTTCCTCTTTTTTTGCGCCCCATTCCCCCGGTTACGTTACGTGGCTTTATTTATGAGTTTGTCTGCTCCCTGACAGCCCTGCAGCTGCATCGGACTATCCCCCGACCCCGACCCCGGTTGCTCGTTCTGTTCCTGTTCCTGTCCAGGATCATCGAGTCCGCCACACGTCAACTCCGTTCTCCCCATCGCTCTCATCGCTGTCAACGTCAGGGCTTCGCCGTCAGTCGTCGCACTGTCGCCGCCGCTCGCCAAATGCATCAATAATGCTTCCAGCGGATCCAATTGTTGTTGCTGCCGCTGCAGTGAGTTGCAATTGTTGTCTGGCCAAAGGCAGAGGCGGTGAGATGGGGGGTGGGGGTCTCGAACGGGGTTGAGTTGCACGTAGAGGGGTGGAACTTTGACTGGTCCATCTGCCTGCCTCGCCGACGCCGCTCAAATTAATGAAAACTAATGCGACACTGAGAAATTGATGATTGCCGGCGTCGTCTGCAGAAAAGACCACCATTACACTAAGGAAAAATGGGGCTGAATAAACTAGAATTACTTTAAAAAGGTTAATTTAACTGAAAATAAAGTCTTTCTAAAAATAACAATATTAAAACCACCTTTTAAAACAACCCCCTCTTCAATTTTTATTTTAACCAGTGTCTATTTCTATATATATATATATACTATATATATTATTTTTTCCAGTACATCCTTGTCTGCAACTCCTTCTCCTCGCCACCTTCGGATTTCTCCCTTTGGCTGCTTTTTGGGGTCGAGACATTAAAAATGACTGCGACTGCGGCTGCTTTGCTGTCCGTGTCTGTGTCTGAGTTGCTCTGTCTGCCGCCGCTGCACTTTGGATCGCTTTTGGGGCAACAAAAGGAACCAAAAGCAGACCAGACGGAGTCGCGATGAGGATGAGAATGAGGTTGGGGTGCAGGGGGCAGGCGACGGCCCGGCAGGGAGACTGATTGATGCCGTCAAATAAAAATTTGTTGCGAGTGGCAGGCGGATCGGCCGGACTCGCTGACCTGACTGCGATTTCGAATCCCACGGGGACTGTACTTAAGAAGCAAGCAAGGAGATATAGTAATTGAAAAAACGAAAAGCTAGCATCTTGAACATGAGATTAACTTAAGTTTGTTTCTTAATTAAAACGTCAGAGTTATAATACAAGAAACTATTATACAAGTTATTAATGCACAGTAACAGGAAACAATACAATATATAAAATACAAGTAAGCATTAAATATTTCAATAAAATGAAAAAGTGATTAATTTCTTTTCTACAATATTTAATTCATGTCTTAATGTCAATATTTAAGGGATATTTTTTCTTATAAGCTTAAAAAAATACTGCCACAAATTTATAAATATTTCGAAACCGACTTAGAACTTATGCCATAATATACTTAATAATATCTCTAAATCAAGGATACTCAGGATATATGTATATTGACATGTTAAAACTGCATTTGAGTGGTTGAAAAATCCTAAAAAGTGTCTAGAATAAACAAAAATTAGGCTTTAATTTAAGAAAAATTAGCTAAGGCCAAAATAATGGATAGATTTAACCATGAAACAAAGAGTTTACTTCTTTGTTTGTTGAAATCCTGTGGCAGGGGCCCGGCATAAAAATTAGATACCTTGTGTATCAGAACCTCTTCTTCAGTTTTTAAGGCATTACCAATTTTTTCAATGAAATTTTTTACCTTTAATATGATTGACATTATTTAAAACCTATAATTTATATTGAATATGTACTTAAATTTATCTTGTAAACTCTATCGTTTACTACTCATTACTCTGTTAAATAACTTGTATCAGAACCCCCCTCAGCATATATTATTTTCTCCATTGTCTCCACTATATATCAAGTACCTAAATCTCTTTATTATTCAACTCCAACTTGGTGCATAGAGTGCTTACATCCCGTGACTATTAGGTTGTCAAACACAGAGACAGAGCATGAGATCTCTCGGCGATGTGCGGCTAATGTAACTGTAACTCAGCTTCCGTAGCCGCCAGTCGCGCCAGTCGCCGCCTGACAGCACACTCACCTGCCCAACCTGTGAACCGCCCCAACCCCCTCCTCTCCCCCAGACAACACCAATCCCCGCACCTGTCTGCTTATCTCTGGCCCACAATAATTTCGCGAGCAGCGGAAAATTGTGTGCGCGCCTATTCATGGGATGACTCCACCACTTCCGACACAGTTGTTGCTGCTGCGCTTTTTATTTGACTTATGACGAGACTTTGTTCCCTATCTGTATTATTATTATTTTTTTTTTTATTTTTTTAGCGACCAGCGACTGACTCGCGCTGGCACCAAAAAAAAAGGGTAAGGAAAGGGGGCGGGGGTTTGCCCTGGTCCGTTGTCTCGCTTAACTTTTTTATTGCCAGACGAAGCGCAAACATTTGCGAGTATTAATTAACGCTTTGTTGAAGTTTGCGCTTCGATGTCGCCACCCAGACATCGATGTAGACCTAGACGTTTGCCGTAGACTTTGTCAAATGTAATGCCGGCAAATATTACGTATCCGAGACCCTTTTCAGGTACAGTAAATATTGGCTATACGACTTGAGAGGGGTTTTTATGTTGGCATTAAATAGGTCATAAAAGTAAGAATTTATTTTTAAGGAATATTTCTTTGAAAATTTAAAATAATTTCCTTATTTTCCTTTCTATTTTTTAGGCAGAACTTTAATTAATTAGAAATAAAATCAAGTTTTATAATATAGTTGACAGCAGTACTTAAACTTTTTCTTTGAAATAAACGCTTTTCCCCCTTCCCTTTTACCTAATTAACACTGTAACTGCATTCAGCACTTTGTAGCTCAGCCTCTGATGCCGCTTCAGATTTAGATTGAGATACAGATTGTGTAGTCTGCAAGCGTCGTCGCTGCTGCTCACTCAATTATTCAGGCATAATAAGCAAATTGTTTTAATATGCATAAATATCTTGTACGCCATTTGGCAAACAAGTCAAAACTGCCAGACAAACTGGCAGGCAGTGGCGCAGACAGAAGGACAGACAGACAGACAGCCAGCCAGCCAGCCTTTCAAGGGGGGAGACCAGCCACAACAGGCGACTGCATAATGCCCATGGGATATACAAAAGGTGTGTTTACATATATTTAACCTTCAAGATCCGCAGACTAAATATGCCAACAAACATTTTCTGCCGCAACAATGAGCAACGACCGGCTATGTGGAACTTTCCAATGCCCTCAAAATGTAATGGAAAAGTTGTTGCTGTTAACCAATTTTCCAAGAATACATTATAAGATACCTGTTAATTGAAGTCCAATTAGGAGGGCATAAAAGGTGTATATGTGTACTTATTTATAACAATTTATAATTCTCTTTGATTCTGAGAAATTAGTCAAGGTATTGTGGAAACTTGGTGGTATTTAAGTCTAGGTTTTCTGTTAATTGTAAACATTATTTGGAAAATTATTAATTCAGCTGGTTTTTAGAGCATTAAGATTGTTATTATTGGTTTTATATATTATTATATTGGTAACAGTGGAAAATAATATTTAAAAGTCGAATTTAGTTATTTAATTGACACATTTAGTTGAGTATTTTTATAAATTGAACTGTATCATTAACAAATGTAAGAACTTATAAAACATGTACTGCATTTGTTAAGTATTTCTTCTATAAGTATTTTATTGTCTATTATAATAATAATCTATAAGTATTTTAATAGATTTTCCTTTATATTACTTACAAAATTAATTGTCACAGCTTGTTTCACTTGCTTCACTTTGCTTCTCAAAGTTTGATTTTATTGTGATTTGTGAGCCGCCTCGACCTTTTCTTTCATTCTATAATCCATGAATTTGGTAGCGTGACTGAAATCTACCACAAAATTACGTTACACGGGAGACTCCCAGTCGGTGGCTGAGAAGGGAGAAAATACTTTCTGCCTCTCGGCTCCCCATTTCTCCATTTGCTTTGCCCCGTCCCTCTTTCTCTCTCTCTCTCTGTGCGTTGTGGCATCGGCATTTGGGCCCAGACACAACGAGGATGGGATTAAAGAGGAGCCAGGAGCCAGGAGCAAGGGTCACGGAGTGGGCGGGTGTCACAATAAAATAAAAGCTTAGGCCACAAAAGCGGCAGACAACTAACTACGCATAAGCGAGGATGACGACGCAGGATATGCGCTTCAAACGCGTTAAGCCTGAGCCAGGAGTGCGGCAAGATGCGAGAAAAATACGTACAAAACTGGGAAAAATCCGTAGGAAAAGTGGGCGAAGGAAAGCGACTGAGGGGGGAAATGGGAAAGCCTCCAGCGCACAATTGAGAGCTGAGCGCAGCTGATAAACTTGAAGAGGAGCCTACAATGCGGAAAATGTGGGAAAGGTGCTGGGAATAATTCTCAAGGACACCGTCGGGTTTGTTTGTATGTACGCAGCCTACGCATATTTTCTGTTCTCTTCTCGTCTTTCTCTCTCTCTGCATCTCCCTCTATTTCTCTCTCTCTCTCTCTCTTTCCCTCTCTTCCGGTCTGGCACAGACGGTGGCGTATACGTAATGTGCTTTGTGCGGCCCACGAAATAAAGCATACGCAACGTGTTTTCCTCGCTCGTTGGTTGTTGTTGATGACGTTAAATTCTTGGGAGGGTGCTCCAGCCGGAATTCATCGAAAGTTATGCCACAAAAAAATGCGTTGTTGCCTCCTAAACAAATACCACGTGTCCTCACTCAAAAAAAGGGGATCCTAGATATTTTTCGCACGCCTTTATAGCCCGGCTTTCGTGAGTGTGTGTCTGTATTTTGAGCCCTGTTATTTATTTTAATATGCCTTAGAATAAATGACAAAATAAGAAATGTGTTTGATGACAGCTTTAGACATTTATGCCCATTTATGCTAAACTGTTTGATTTCAATTTACCAAGGAAGACTCTGGGAAATCTTCTTTCTTTCCTGGCTTAAATGAAATGTGTGTGTGCGGCTTTGCCTTATTAAATATTTGTGTGCTTTCTGGGAAATGGAATTCTTATCGTTTAATATGCAAATGCCCCAGGGAAAAGTCTTATGAAAAATGTAATTTTATCATCAATTTATAAGAGGATTTATTTCTTGGTCGAATGGTGGCAGAATAACTGAAATTAGGTAATAAATAGGTAGCTTAAATTCTAAAATTAAATTGGATTAATTTACTCAAATATTTAGGAGCCTTATGTTTAGCTTGGTCTTTAAATAAAATAAGATATATTCCCCTATTATAATTTGATTAAATTAGGTAACAAATAAATAGCGGAAGTTTGGATATAAAGAAGTATTAGTTTATTAAAAATAGTTAATTATTAAAATTACGATTTCTTGCTTTAAAAATTACCTTGAAATTATACTAAACTTTAAATAAAGTTCTTAAAGTACCCCGGCACTCCACACGTTTATCTATATATGGTTCAACCAGACATTCGATTGCTGCAGGCGGCAGCAGCAGCAGCAGCAGCAGCAAAACAAGGGCAAACAATAAAATAAACAAACAAACAGGCACGCACACATGACAGACAGGATGGTTGGTTGGCTGGATATATGCACATATATGTATAAAGTGGGGCGGGGAGGAAATCGGGGAAGACCTCTAGACAGCCAGACCTGCATTAAATAAATATGTGCGTAATAAAAGGCAAATAAAATGGAAAAGGAATGGCATGCCATGGATCGCCGAGAAAGGCAGAAAAGAGCAAACCAATTGAAGTGTGTCGCGCCAATCGAGCCACAACACACAGCAGACACACACAACAACTGCAATTTGTATTAATTTTATTGGTTTATTATTATCAGCGGCGACGTAGCCGCGATTGATGCCATCAGACGGTGTTCGTCGCTCGATTGAAAGCGAGTTAATTTCATTTACTGATTTGTGGCCAGCCGCCGTCGCCGGTGGGGGAGGTTGGGACTCCGGATGCAGGCCGGGAGGCGGGGCACCCCCAGCCTGCCCCCCAAGTGTTCTCCGTAATCGCGATACCGCCTGGCCCATTCACCGACTCGTCGCCGATTCTGGGTCGTAATCAGCACTTTCCTGAGTCTGAAGCTGGCCGATGAACTGCAATTGCCCTGAGATTGTGATAACTCACTGTCACAGCCAACATTTTTGAGTGTCTGAGGGGCACGTGTGGGCTGAAGGAATTTTTTTGAAATATTTGGAACTCATTTATATGTATTTTTGATCATTTTTGTTGTAGTTTAGGTGTAGGTTTTATTTACAATTTATTTTAATTTGTTGAAAAATATATTTTTATATTATTTCTAAAAGAAACTCAAGTGTTGTCTTTAATCTCTCTTTTGAAAATTTGTTAAAGTTTTTAAAAAGTTGTTTTAACTTAACAAAATTATTTACGAATTTAAAAAATATATTTTTTGTGTTATTCTTTATAAAAGACAGGCGGGTCTTGTCTGAAGGAACTTTAAAATATTTTTGGAAATTATTAAGAGGTATTTTTTGATAATTTTAGTATAAATTTTCTTTGGATTGTAGAAAAAAATTTAAAAATATTCTATATATAGAAATTATATCACTCGCTGTCTTGAGGAATTTTAAAATATTTTTGTTAAATATTAATAAATATTTTTGATTATTAATATTTTGATTTAGAGTTAAAAACCCCTTAAACATTATTTTAAATAAGTAAAATAATGTATTTGATGTAATTTTGTAAAACAAAAGAGATTTCTATAAATAATACAACTATTTAATAATATTCATTTTCTTCGGTTACCATAAACTTATTAAAATTTTTTATTTATTTAAATATATACATATATCATTTCCCCCAAAAACTATTATTATTAATATTATTATTTATTTAAATATATATATCTATTTTCCCCCAAAACTAATTTCCTTAAAATGCCCCACCAAGGGCACTCTGAATATATTCCCACTGGCTCAACTTAGTTGCGCCAGATCGGCCTTCCCCCTTAATCCACCGACCCCCCGCGGATGTCCGCCGTTATCGTCTGCGAATTCCCGATCGTTGCTCCGCGTTGCGTTCATTGAACGCACTTTCGGCGCTCAACGCACGCGTCGTGCACAAACAAAAAATTATATAAAAAAAAAAACTGTCCAGATACAAAATGTAAAGAACAAAATATACAACAAAAAATTACAAACAAAAAAGTGGAAACAAAATATATAATGTAAGAAAATGTTAAGAAAGAAGTACGGCAAGAAGCTCTGTCTCTCCAGACACACTCGCTCGTGCATAATACAATAATAATTTCGTTTCACAAAACATTAAAAAAAAACAAGAAGAAAAGAAAAGTACACAAAATAAGCGCAGCCAATGGCCGCTGCAATGAAAAGGAGGAGCACCAGGAGGTGGAGCTGGAGCAGCAGGAGAAACTTGCCCAGACAGCGATCCCAATCCCGATCAATGCACCTTTGCCAAAGGTGCAACGCCTCGGCAGAGTCGGCTCTTTATATTCCAGTATATACACTCGCACACACACTCGACTGGGTGTGTGTGCCTGAGTGTGTGTCTGGGCATGCAGTGACGCACGAAACGCGATCACGTTCGCATTTATTAAAAGATGGTCGCTGTTGCACCGGCAACTGGCTGGATCGGAGAACTCGGACTCCGACTGGAACTGTGGCCAAAACTACGACTGTGCCTGGAGACAGATGTGGGTAACATTTACCTAGGCAGGCTAACAGAAAAAAATAAATATAAATTAAAAAAAAAAAAACTGCGAAACCCAAGTGGAAACCTAGAGGTGAAAAGTGACACTCTTGATGCACTTTTTCCAAGGGATTGATTGGATAAGTAGAAATAAGAAACCTATATTGTTTTTAACCTAGTTAAGAATTTTAGGGAGAAATTCAACCATTATGCAAAAAAGTTAACTGACCTTAAGTTATGATTATAAAACATTAAAGATTTATTTAACTAAATTGCAAGTTAAATTATTTGTACCTTGCCTTTAAGAGCCTTTAAAGATGGTGTGAGAAAAAATCTATATAAAACATGTATAAATTATAAATTACATATATTAATTATAAATTATATTATTTAAATAATTATATTTTATGGTATAAATATTAATTTTATTTATTTATCTTTTTGTTTAATTACAAGCCAAAACCTTGCTAAGTTGCCATAAAAAGCCTTTGAAGGTTGTGTAAAAATTACTTTGTAAATTTCATAGTTAAGTTTACTAAAAATGGTTTTATATAATACATTTTAATTTAAGGTATAAATTATAAATTATAATTAACCCAAATTACGAGCCAAACTATAACTTTTTTGTCTGGATCTTACAGATCTACAATATTGTAAGAAATACAATATTTCTATATATTTCGTAGTGAAATCGACTAAGTCTTAATTTAAATCTTAAATTTCATAGTCAAATCTTCTAACAAATGTTTTATATAATTCATTATAATTTAAGGTATAAATATTAATTTTGTATATATTTATTCTACCTAATTACAATCTTCTTTGCCTGCCTTAGCCTTACTCATAGAGTAATAATAATCTTTAAATTATATGGTAAAATCTACTTCACTTTGCAACATATATTTGAAAATTCTTCATTCTCTAAATTTTCATTATCCTCTCCAGTTAGGGTATTAAAACCCCGCGGAAGGAGTTAAAAACTTGACCAACATGTGGCTCTCTTGGCTATTTTTAGACTCGCCTCGCTATCTGTCTGGACGTCGGGATGCGGGGCTGTCTGGCTGCAGCCTCATCCTGGCCGCGGCAGACGCGACGACTTGGACTCACCAGTAGTTGGGAGGTGGACGCACTGCTGCCCAGGGTCTTGGTTCATTAACTGGGGCCGAGTTTTAATCAGATTTGTGCGTGAAGTTCGGCACTCACCCGGGGCCACGGGCAACCGACCGACAAGAAATGGGTGGGATCTCTCTCCAGCAGCCATACGGCTTGGATCCGTGGATCCCTCGATCCGGCTGTTCTGTTCTGCAACCAACAAAATATTAATGGGAACAAAAAAAATCGTACAAAACGTCTTGCGCCTCAGAAATGCAGCAAACTGTGTTTCCGAACCAGTTTTCCCCAAAAGCCAGACCCAAAGCCAAACCCAAAGCCAACATCTGCGGAAGCGTGGCACTATAAACAATATTCTTTTAATTTCTGTTGCGTCGCTTTCTGGTTCTTTGCCTCTCGTCTCGCAGATTTCGCAGCAGACAAATTTATGAGCGTTAAGTGAAGGCCAATAAAATTCTTTTTGTCTGGAGTGTATGTCCGGGACGTTGGGCTGCTTCTGCCGGCCAGTTTTATTTCCATTTCCAACTTCTTGGTCAGACCTCACTTAAGTCATCTCTTCCGCGGGCACATTAATTTTACGGGTTCTCTTTCGGATTTGTTTTTTTTTTTTTTTTGTCTGGGTTTTTTGTTTGTTTTGGTTTTATTTTCTGTCTCAGGCTGATCGGGAAAAAAATATGTAAATCCAGTAAGGTTATGGAAATATGTGTAGTAGGAATTATAATTTAAACAATTATTTGCGTAGGAAATTCACTAGGTTTAGCTTGTTGCCACTGGCTTGAAATCAAACTAAATGAACGTTTAGCAAAACTTCCAAAATCAAACCAATTTGAAATACAATTCAAACAGAACTGGCTAAGTACTTTGCAGATAATTAACCTGAATAATGATCGATTTCTATCATAATTTCTATGTGATTTGAGTGCTTAAAACATTTAAATGGAGTAACGTGTAGGCGGTATAAATACCAAATTGCGAAAATATGAAAAGCTTTAGTTCGCAAAGGAAAGCGAAATGTGGATGATGTGGTTTACCTTAGCCTGCTCTGCCACAGTAAGATACATACCTAATTTCGGATTAAAAAAAATGTAAACTCATAAATAATTAACTCAATTCTTAGTGTGCCTTGGCGCATGTGAGCTTTACCAATCTGAAGTGCGAGAGTCAGGATAGGAAATTCGTGCAATTCGAGACTTGTCACATCAAGGCTGTTAATCGCACCCACAAATACATCGATATATATGCGAAATTAAAAGTACTTCCCGTTCAGAACGTCGAGGCAAGTTTGAGTTCGTTTAGTTGAAAAATATTGAGTGTATGTATCTTGCAGATAAAACTCGAACCCATGCGATATGATAATGGCTACAATCCGTTCTTATTGGCCATGACCTTTGATTTGTGCAAGTATATGCGAAACCCGAGTGTCAGATCGATGATATTTCTTAGAGAGATCCATGCAACCTTTATGAATGCTTCAAATATGAATCATACCTGTCCCTACGATGTGAGTATTTAGCTAAAGCTTAAACTTAACATAAATATAACTAAGCTCTTACGATTTTTAGCACGATATAATTATAGAGAAATTTTATACGGGCAATCTAGAGAAGGGTTTCATTCGATACCTGCCAATACCCAATGGGGATTATGCCATCTACTCAAAGTGGTATGTTTATAATATTCAGCGATCTGCAGTCAAAGTATACTTTAAGATAACGAATTAGTTTCCATGTAAATTGATATATAAATACTTTATTGTAAATATTTAATTAAATAATTGGATTATGTTGTGACTTTTAATGTAATAAATAAGTTTTTTAATTATGTATGAATTTAACGATAAAATAAAAGTAAAACTCAACAAAAACTAAACTACATACATATAAATATCTAGTTTATCTTTATTCTTTGCATGTACCCTTAATTTATTAAAATAAAATAAATATATTTGAATTATATTATAAATAAATACAAGTATATGCATTTTATTCGACAGTGTAATCTGATAATACAAAATATATCTTTGCTAATGATACTTGTTTTTTGTATCATCAGATTCCCAAAAATGTCTAATGGCCCTCGGCCATTATTTAATCATTCAACCAAAAATTAGAATATTAATATTACTAACTTGGAATTCAGTTGGAAACGTAACACCATGCATATAATATTATTTTTATTGATTATTTCTGGGTATCTAACGGTGAGCCTGGAAAGAAACCACCCTTTAAAAATTATTAAACTTTTCCATTAAGTCAATTCTCAGCCATGTGACCTTCACGAATCTCAAGTGTGGGACACCAGACATGGGATTTTGCGAGTTCCAGAAATGCTATATCAAGGCGGTAAATCGCTCCCATAAATATATAGATCTCCATGTGAATATGAAGAAAATACCGGTGGATAATATCACGGTGAGTTTTGTTATAATATCAAAAAAATCTTTAAAATATCTACTTCTTGTGGGTGGTTTTCAGATGAACCTAAAGCTAATGCGCTACAATAATGGCTACAAGCCTTTTTTCGTAGACATGACTTTTGATGTCTGCAAGTATCTGCGGAATCCCAACAAAAATCCGATTGTAAAATTGTTTTACTACACATTTATTAACAGCTCCAACCTTAATCACACGTGTCCCTATGATGTGAGTAAAATTAAATATTACAAATTTGGTTACTAGATTAGTATATTGTAGCACGATGTAATTTTGGATCATTTCTGGACTGGAAACTGGGAAACAGACTTTGCTAAATATATCCCCATGCTTAACGGCGATTATGGCGTCTACATAAACGTATTTTCGAATAAAATTTTTCGGGGATTCATAAATGTTTACGTTCGATTAACGGGTAGGGTATTAATATACCAAATAAATTAAAACGATTGACAATACCCCGGGTCAGGAGAGAGAGGCAATATTATTTAGCTTTAACTTAATTGTCTTAAACATGTCTTGTTTAGCATCCATGAATTATGATTTCTTTGTAATTTTTAATTGTATATACAAAAAATAATTTTTAATTTGAATTTTGTAAGTTTTTATCGTTAAAATAAAGTTATTAATCTCGAAAAGTCCATCTTTTTAAAAAGCTTAAATCTGGTTTTCATCTGGTTTTTACTTGATCTATTCGGTTACTCCTATCAAAATCTAAAACTTTATAATTGCAAATTTAATTGGCAATACTAAAAGCAAAATAAACAATATACTAATAACTTAGTATTGCATATAAACAAACATTTACTATTTGTATATTGTTTTTGTTTTTTTTTTATTATTTTAGAAAGTGGCTTTCGATAAATCGAAGCAATTATAATAAATATTATTTATGAGCGCATTTACAGAGTTTAAAAAGCCCAACAAATTGTTTATGGCTATTGCACGGATTAATGACATTTTTGATTTTAGAAATAAAAGATCGGATATATCTGTCGACCAATAATCGCGAACAGTCTTAAACGCAATGTGGAAGTTTCTAGTGTTCGGCTTGTGGATAACTCTGCCAAAGGTAATCGAGTTTGAATATTAATATAAAATTTACCTATTTTGTTACCCAGATGGGCCTGAGTCACGTCACTTTTACTAACCTGAAGTGCAGCTCCTATAACTCGGAGTATATGGCATTTCCAGACTGCCAAATTAAGGCGGTCAATCGAACGCACAAGTATATCAATATATACGCCAAATTTTTGCAGTTGCCCGTTTCGACGACTTGGGTAAGGGTTAGAATATCCAAAAATACATATGTATATCTATAATTTAATATGACTCTTAGGTAAAATTAAAATTAATGCGCTTCGATAATGGCTACAAGCCCTTCTTTATCGATATATCGTACGATGGATGCAAGTTTTTAAAGGACCGAGCGAAAAATCCATTAGCAAATTTGCTTTATAAAACTTATATCCAGTATACTAATATGAATCATACTTGCCCTTTTAACGTAAGCCAGATTTCTTCATATATTACACATTATCTGGTTCTAATTAGAAATCATTTATAGCACGATATCATATTGGACAAATGGTGGACTGGGAATCTGGAGAAGGATTTTGGAAACTATATCCCTATAGCTAATGGCGACTATGCGGTATTTTCCGAATTTACTATCAATGGGGCTCCACGTGCTTCTGTTAAAATTTATGTGAAATTATTTAATAAATAGTGCAGCATTCAACTACATCATTATAAATAAAACTGCGGCCTACAGAAGAATGTGTTTAAACGTACAGATCCTGTGAATTATAGACTTTATATCCGTCTAATTGTTGTCTTTTATTTGTGGTTCTAAGTGTGTTCCAAAATATTCAAGAAACGGTTTTTAAAAGTTACAAATATAAACAAAAAATAATTTAAGATCTTTAAAGATCTTTAATTCAAAGCCTATATTTTTTCTCTTTCATACAAAATTTTCCCAGAATCTCTGAAAGCATCACACGAAATAATTCATCAAACGTAGAACGTGGGGAGGGCTCGCCCATTAATAATAAATTAAACATATTCCCTGGCACGCCTTTGCCTTCCCAGCGCCACCACAACGCTCTTCACTCTCTCTCTCTCGTGTTTGGGTCGTCTGGCTCCTTTCGTGGGTTCCTGGGGATACGAATTGGTTTTTGTTGTTTCCCTAATGACCTAGAATACAAATTCAGACTGCCACCGTTCCCCACACGCCGATTAGCGCGAATCCCTGGGCTATCAAGGCTGCCAAGTCATCCAAATGCCAGTCATTGAAACGGAAGCTAATCGCTTGACTAAGTTCCTTAGTCCCCGCTCCACGCTCTGGTTCAATCTTTAGCGGATTGCGTAATACATACACGTGCAGGAGTACAGGTGGGCTCAAGAAATTAGCACTACTTTCATACAAAAATGTGCAAGTTTTAATAAGTAACTTATTATTTTTGAGATGCTTTGCTGTACAGTATTTATAATAGTTATTATTATCAGAGTTATTAGTTCAATTTGAAAAGAATTATTTAATGATTTATAATTATTTTGAAGATTTCTATGTAGACATTCTTTATTTATTTGTTTATCTAAATATATTAATTAGTTACAAACTACAAGCTAATTTTTGGTAAAGAGCCATTGCAGCCAAGTCCTTCAGCTCATGGTTTGTAAAGGTTTATGGTTTTGATTGGAAAGTATAGATTTATTATTTAAATAACTTAATTATATTACTACTATTCCGACCCATTCTTATGCCCTCACTTGTATAGCCTGACGGCAGATGACGATGGTGGTCAAGGTGGAAGCTTTGTGGCTTCGACTGTTTGTCTGCCGGATTATAAATGATTTGCCATTAATTCAACACAAATGCCAGGGGCTGGCAGACAGAAGGCAGACTGGCCGGGAGAATATTAACATTTAGCGTTGGCCGGGCAGGTAGTCGGCCAGTTGCCAGTTGCCAGTCAGACAGAAGTGAATAATCAATATCATTTGATTACATTGATAACGCTTTGTTTTTTTGTGTCGGCTTTTTTCTACTACGAGTATATATATTAGGGTATTTATTTTAGGTTTGCTTTGTTCTCTGGGGCTTTACTTTATCGGGCTGCGATTCCCGATATCCGAACGCTTTCGTCACTGGCGGCATTGCCGAATGTCTAGACGATGGCTCCATAAAATGTATTATTGCCTCATTTTGCTTTTCCTTTCTGTGCGCTACACTTGGCTGAGACCTAAAATAGAGGGTATAATGCCTGGAGAATGTGGGGAGGTACGCAGTTTAGTGTGTTATTTTAGGGATAATATAATAATAATAAGAAACTACGTTAATTATTAGAAGTTTTTTGACTGCTGTCTATAAATGTCCACCTTTAGAATATGGATTTAATATATTATATATAAAAAATTTTAGAAGCCAGTTTAATATAAAATTCTAACTTCAATGTAACCCTTTTAAACAGAATAAAAATGTTATCCTTAAACTAAGAATTCTTCTATTCTGTCCATGTTTATATAGCACTAAATTCGATTTATGTATATATTAAAATAAACATATTTAATTTGTCAGGGCATTCCCAGATCCCTTTCAAATTCTTAGCCTTTATTTTTGGCAAGTTTTCGTTTCTGGCTGGCGGTTTGAATATTATTGAACGGCGTCTGGCGGCGACGAGCGCAACGTCAGAGCACTGACGTGAATCGATACCGCTGCCAAGTCGGTATCGAGTAGCTATATCCCCCGACGACCAAGAACACAATGCTGGAGGAAACCGATGATCAGAGGCCTCGGATGCCGCTTGGCGACAGTTGCAGTCAAGGCAAAAGGAGCAAAAAACACCAGAAAAAAATGAAGAAAATAAATAAAAAGGGGTGTGTGCCCACCACCAGGATATGCTTCTGTGTCTCCGTTTTCCCCGGCGATAATAAAGACAAACCATTTTTATTTTTTCGCTGCATATTAAACCGATGAAATGAAGCGCAAACTGATTGTGCTCGTTTGCCGATGGTGGGGTTATGGTCAAAGCGATTTGCTGGACATGGCATTAAGGGGAGTTGCCTCCTGCACCGCCGCTCCCAGAGATCGCCGGCTCCATTCCCACCTTTCACATGTAACTGCAGCTCACGGCGGCGAACTACAAAAGCCTCAGAAAAGGGGGAAAAAGACGACCGACCACGACAGACGACGATGACGACGACAACGTTTTGAGTATCTGCCGCTCCGCCACAGCCACTGATAACAACTGGAGCGGCAAATCAAGAGGCAGAGATTAGTCCATGAATCCGAGGTCTGGGATACTCTTGATGGATAAATAATTCAAGGATATTTGGTGGCAAGAAATTAAAAAGTGTGTGAAATAGTAAATACTAATAATATTAATTATATATAGAAAAACTCTGCCTAAACATTTGTAATATCCAATGTCTCATATATATTTAAAATCTTAATAACTTTACTAAGCTACTTTCTGAGCTTAACTAATAAAGTTTAATATTTATAACTTCCAAATCTATTGTTTGAAATGACATTTTAGAGACTACATAATTTTTGTTTATTTAATTTAAACTGCTTCCTTCTCGAGCAAAACAAAAATGCATTAAAAGGTATCGAAATACTTAAAACCCAATATATCATTTTTTAAATTTTCTAAGAAGCTTATTTTCTTAATTCTCAAATCGATTATCTTAAATAAACGTTTAGGGATATCATAATTATCTCGGTTATAAAATACATAGTTCCGAATTCTCGAATCGAGTAACTTGAATGAAATCTTAGGTATGTTATAATATAATATCGGTTCATTTAAATGGTGTTGTTATCAAACCGAAAAGTAAAGCCATAAAAATATATCGAAACACTTAACTTGACTTAATTATCGTCCTTACTTTAAAAGGCATCAGTCTTGGGTATATTTGTAGATACCAAATTTATAGTGATACTATAATAATATATGGATTTTATAAAAACATACTATAAATTATGATATTTATAAATGTTTTTCGATCCCCATATAACTTTCGATATAATTCTAACAAATATATTTTTTTAAATATATAAAACCAAATCTAATATCAGCACCGGAAAATCCAATTCTATTTTTAACGTTTAATCAAAACTAGGCCAATGCTTAATCACGGCTTTATCCTTTCTCGAATTTTGAATACTCCCCTTCTGCAGGGTATAATGAAAACCTCACAAATAAATAAGGCAAAGGGCGCTGCGGCGAGGCGAGTGAGGGGCGGCAGGTGAGTGCAGCGGTGGCGGCGTCATCAAGAGATTGGCCCGGGCAACTGACACACGCACCGAATGTCGCCTTTTGGCTTTTGAAGTCGCTTACTCTGGCTGCATCTTTGTGTGTGTGCGTTTTTTTCGGGCCAAGAGAAGTTTCGGATTGCAAAAGAGCCAGGCAAATGAGATGAGAGGCAGAGATCCTCCTCCCCCTCCCCCCCCGAAACTCTGCCGCCGTCTCAGGTGTGTGTTAATTGCATTAAAATGTTTGTAATTGCGATGCAGAGTCGGCAGCGAGCGAGAATTGCCTGCCTTTCTCTTATCTGCAAGAATCTGCGGCAATGAAGTCGGGGCACTGCCGAGCCGGGAGACATGCCAAGCTGTCGTCGTCGGGCCAAAAATGCCATAGATGCCGCCAAAGTCGTGTAACTATAATTGCCATAATAACATAATATCTTGGGGCACCAGCACCAGCTCTAGGCACCGGCAGCTGCAACAACAAAAGCCCCGACAGAAAGGTGTCGAGAGACATATTCTCCTAGACGAGAAGACTCGGAGGAGCCGCCCCACCTCTCCGCGCGTGGCCAAAAAAGGCAACAGAATGCCGGAATGACGAGCGGACAGCAGCAGCAGACAATTGTCCCTGTCTTTAGCTCCGAGGCTGTGGAGGTGACATTTTTCTCATGCCCAACGAAGCGAACAGCTAAATGCAGTTGATGGAGCGCCGTCAGCAGTAGGGTGCCCCAAGTGGACAGTGCACAGTGGTTCTGCAGTTAAAACAATACATAGTTGCACCTCTTGGATAATAGTTGATATTGTCACAGTCTAAGCATGTGATTTGGGATGCCATTTTGAGGAGTTATTGGTATATATTTTATGATATTTTTACTATTTTATGACACTTATTTTTAAGGTATTTTATTTAACAAGTAGTTGTTATACTTTTTGTACCCTATTTGGTAATAAAAACTCGACATGGAAACGTAGAACGTATAATTCAAGTCTTAATGTCTATTTAATAAGAAAATTAAAACTGTTTCAGAAATATCCTATCTTTTAGTCACCGGATCAGGCTTTATAAATGAGTCTTTGTTGACAGGAAATTTCACATCCAAAGAATTATACAACCATAGCAAGTTGATATTTTAATACTTAGCTTTATAAATCAATAATAAAATAATATCGACTGTTTTAAACTTAAGATCCTTGACATACATACGTACTTTTCCTATTTTCTATTAAACAGCTAGAATATTTCTTATGGGCGGCTCCTAAAGGTAGACAATGATTACTTAGAAAGGACTTTATTAGTACCTCTATTGCAAGTACCTATCTTGCAAGGTATTATTGAACAGGAAAACTGATGTAGATTATTCAAAGGTAACATAGAAAAATCGATGGCCTTAAAATAAATTAAAATGAGATGTTTAAAATGAATACGTGGAATTTAAATATGTGTGGCCATTTTGAGTTAAGTGAAACATTTTCTAGCATACTTTTGAGGGTCATTTCAGTGGATTTGAAATGCTTAACGATCTCTTTTCTGATTTCTTTGATCTCCATTATCCCATAACTCCCCCTTGATAACTAATATTAATTTTCTTCAAATAACTAACCCCATAACTGGAATCACTGTACACTGAGCTTACTTTTGGCTTGACTTTTCCGCATGTTTGGCTCACTGCCTGGCCTGACTTGTCAGTCACCCTCCCCCCTTTCACTCCCCTCCCCACTCCGAGGGGCTTTTGTGTCCATTTGGGTTGCGGCATTTAGCTCGGAGTCTGTCATGCCTCGCTCACGTTCACTATCTCATTGCAGTCGTCGTCGTAGTAGTCGTTGTAGTCGCCGTCGCCGTTTTGTCGTCTCACTCTGGCTCCTTTGGAAAGTCCCCCTGAAACTAAACCCACCCCCTCCCCCCTCTAGTTCGCCCCTCCTGCACACAGCCCCGCGTCAGTCCGTCTGCCTTGTTTGTCAAACAGCAACAGAAAAACAGTTAAATGCCAGTTTACCAGTTAAAATCGGAATCAAAGCGAAAACAATGACACAGTAGCTTTAACAGAGCATTTAGCAAGGGGGAGGCCGTACAAGGAGGGCGACGAATAGACAGACGGGTGAGAGAGGGAAGAAGGAGAAATAGCAAGAGACGGGGCTAGAGAGTGAAAGAAAGGCCAGATACATGTACTGGCCAGGTCGACGAGCAAAGTGAAGTAAGTAGCAAGCGGCAGCGACAGCGGCAAAGGCAGAAAAAAAAAATCGTCTAGACACAGACTAGACTCCATAAAAATAATTATTATCGGTTGCAATTTCTGCTGCTGCTGCTGCTGCTGCGCTACACTTCCCTCCCCTCCGGAGACCGCCCCTCGCATTCCGAAACTCTTTCGACGCCTCCAAAATGTCCATCCATCCAATCCAGACCAGACCGGGCCAGGCCTGGCCTGGCCAGTCCCACTGACTGAAATCGTTCGTCTCGTCGCTGTCCGTTTCATCTGCCCCACATTACACAGTCAGCTTTAGTTTCTCGGGGTTACACTTGAAGAAAAAATGTTAATTGAGTGATTTTTAGAGATTTAAACAGCTTAAAATTTGAGAAATTTCAAAGAGTGTTAGTTATTTCTAGCTTCAATATAATGGTTAGCTTATAACTTATATTTTTTATTCATTTTATAAACTCTTGAATTGTATGGCCTTTAGGAATATTGTTTTCCTTGATCAAAACCACAAATTTAGTTAAAAATTCAGTACGTTTTTTTAATAATTTATTTTATTCTAAATACTTATACAAAATATTTGCATTTTCTAACCCCTTTTCATCCCTAGACTCCACACTCTCCACACTACGTCTTAGAACTCTCTAAATTCCTTCTACATTCTAAATTCTATAATGATCTTAACATTTCTTGAAGTGTCTTTGCATTTTCCCCCTCCAACTTTTTCCCCTGTGCACCATCTAAATCTCTCCATTTTTCGTTCACCCATTCAAAAGTTTATTCTTTGTGTTCGTTTCGTTGTTTGTTTGTTAGAGAATGGCCACAGACTCGACCACTTGCCAGTCCTGCAACTCCGCTCCGCCTCAGCCATTCTCCGTTTCTCTAGGGTCTCAGGTCTCTCCAGGCTCCGTAACCAGCATCAGCATCAGCATCATCATTATCACCATCACCATTGCCATCCTCATCCCCATCCTCATCCCCATCCTCATCCTCATCATGATGCCATTGCAATGGGAAACGAAATGAAACGAAGACGGAAACGCGATGCAAACGCAGACGTCCGCTGCAGACGGAATTGAATATTTAACACCAAATCCCCAGAATGTGGCAAATTGCCTTTGGTATCCAATTGCTCACTGGGAATAGGGACGCTTATGCCCGGAGGGATTCAGAGGGTAAATGCAGTGTCGATGTCTGCCAGGACCTTTATTAAGTCACTTTGAATCCATTGAGAATGCTAGGGGCATAAAAAGAATCTTACATTTTGGAAGGATATATTTTTCTTCCTATGTTTAATGGGGTTTTTAATAGGAAATTTCTGTATATATAAATAATATTCCGAATTTTATAACTTTAATTAATTATATATGTTCTTAAGAATCTATGGAAATCCCCATATTATAATCTCTAATAAAGAACTCTTTCTCTAAGCCTTTATACCACCTAAAATATGTAACAACATTTTAATTATTTCACAATTGCCGCCTATTGATTTCCAATCTGATTTGCTATTCTGCTTGATTATTATCCTTGCTTCCCCCAACCCCAACATAACCTTAGCAAACCTTCTACCAAACTCTCTTATTCACACCATTCATTGGCCGAGGCCTCGCTTTGATAACCAATTTATTTAGCTGATTGCCAGTAAAATCAATGCCCGAAAGCTAAACCCAAATTGGAGGTGGTCAAGCCACAAAAGCACCACCTACCTGCTGCTACCTTGTGGGAACCCCCCCGTTTTGATGATGTGCCAGACTGCCGAGTGGCCAGTGTCCAGTGCAGAGTGCAGAGTGCGAGTGCGAGTGCCAGTATTTTGAAACACAATTCGAGACCATAATTACATTTATTGCAATACAAAAGCGCACTCGCCGCCAGAGAAGCAGGGGGTCTTTGGCTGGTGGGGGGAATTTGGTGTCCAGGGGAAGTTTGCCGAACGGAACATTGCATTGACAGATGGACAAAAGGCTGGAGGGAGTGAGGAGACATGTCGTCACGCTTCGTTGGGCAGACATGCAGTGGACATCGGTCTCTATTCCCTGGATGTGGAGTAAGAAGAATGCAAACGGTATAGACACTGAGGGGAACCAGTAAGCGAAAGTATTTTTTTAAATAAAATCATCTAAAAATATCATCCAAAAATATTTTGAAATAAAAACATCACGAAAGAATTTTTTTAAGGATCTTGAATTGGAAATTATTTACATTTTATTTACCTATATATAAAAAAAAGGAAACTCAAATGTTTATCCTGAAATTTGAGAAGCTTAGGGTAATACATTTTTGCAAATAATTAAGAAGAAAAATTAATATTTGACTCTTGAATTTGCACTTGAGAATTATAAACACAGATAATACATATTTACCAATAAATTAACACAAAATCAAACTTTTACTCTTAAATTTGCATTTGAGGATTAAAAGCTCATGACAACAAAGTACCCCATAAGATTCTGATATAATTTCATCAAAAAATAAAAATTTCTTAGCTTAAACACTCTTTTTTCTCAGCGCACAATTCACGATAATTGCCACAATTTGCTTGTTGCGTGAATGGACAGACGGGAAAGTGCCTGCGATTACACAAAAAGAGGGGAAGGTTTCTCTCCACGGCAAAAGGGTGCAAAAAGGACAACTTCCGTTGGCTGGACACGGGCACACACATTGCACACATTGCATATAGTATGTCTATGTAGGGTCTTTTTTGTCTTATGTCCGCCTTGTGTCATATTTGAGGTGAGCATAAAGCCACTCAACGCCGCCATAAATCAACTGCACTCTGATCTAAGGCTGTCAGCGTGGAGAGACACCAGACAGCGCGACCGAGCGACAGATAGCGACCAAGAGCAACAAAAGTAACACAAAAACCTAAAAGCCTAAGAAAAACCGAAGAGGGAAATACCTTACAAGATATAGAGAAAATGTATGTAGGATATAGAGAAGGGATAATATAAATCTCAAGCTCTGAACTTCAATGTTATGTGGTGCATGTCCAAAATACGAATCCCTAAGATAACCTTATGCTTACCTTTATGCATTTAATTTTTTGAATATTTCATGTTCCATTAAAGATGGCTTAATTTTTCCTTTAACCCTTAGTTTAAATACCCTTAGAAAGAGCACTTTAGCTCTAGCGACAATGACGACAAGTTTAGCCCATAACTTTCCAGACGACAAACAGACAACATCGCCGTTCTCGTCGTCGTGGCTGATGTTGATGTGAATGTCGATTGCGATGTCTGCTCTTTCGCTGGGGTACCTTTGGATGTGCGGCTTGGCTTTAGCTTTGGCTATATAGTAGTAGCCTCAGCAACTCGTTCTGGTTCGGGGTCTCCGTTTCTCACACACGCCGAGAAGAAGGCTTTCCAGGTCGCCGATGCCTTTTTGTGGGAATGCACCTGAGCTTTGGGGTTCGCCTGGTTTTTATTTTTTAGTTTTTTTGTTTTTTTTTTTTATTTTTTTCGTGCTTTGTTGGAAGTCTTCAACCGACTTCGACTTTGACTTGTGTCTAGACTGCAGACTGCAGACGGCAAAAAGGAAACAACAGGAAACGCCAGCAGACAACAGACGGGCAGAGGCAGACCTCTTTGACAGCTCAAACAACTGAAACGAGCCGACGACGACGCTCAACAAAGGCAACAAAAGCAAGTTGCAACCTCGATTGCACAACTGCAGCAGCAGCAGCAACAGCAGCAGCAACATTGCAGCCGAAACGGCAACATCCAAGGCATTGGGCAAACATTGCCAAACTGCGCGAACAATTCTCAGCTGTCAATAATATCTGTCAGCGTTGTCGTTTATATTCTAGCTGCTTTTGTTTTCTCTCTTTTTTAGATTCTTTTGTCTTTTGTTTCTTGAATATGTCATGTGTCTGAAATGGAGACTATCAGGGAGTTAAATATCTGGGAATGGGTTTGGGGCAAGTAAGGAGAAGGATCTATGTATGAATATATATGTATTCAAAAATAAAGAACCTACAGAATATGGTTTTTAGGATCATGAAAATCAACCATAGTGTTTTTAATAAATAACATTTATTACCTACATATGGTTCTTTTAAAGTATATTTATTCTATTTGTAATTTATCTTCTTATTCGACATTGTATAATCTATAGAATATCCTTTAGTTTCCTCACAGAACCCCTACATCTTTGACACACTTTTCCATATTTTTCTTTACCATTTTCCTGTCCCCTCAAGAATCTAAAAACCGCATACCCTACTATATTTACACCCTACCTTATGACCAGGCGGCAACTGTAATCCGTTTTAGTGAATTAAACAGCTTAATTAGTTTAACTCGAGTCGTCGAGACTGGAGCGTGGAAATGGAGAGATTCCGGCCAGTGATTTGGCAGTTAGTTCAGGACATTGCATTCCTGTCTGTCTGGGGGCTTTCCCCCTTCAACTATCCGGCTTTTGGGTGTAGCTCTACGAGTATAAGTATGAGTATGAGTATGAGTCTGAGTTTGAGTACGAGTATCTACTGCTGCTGGCAGGCATTTAGTCCGACTTGATGTCGTTGTCGTCGTTGTGTTTAATTATTCAAAACCATGTCATGTCTCTGTATAATTTTATGCATTGGCCAATCCAAGCGCCACGATGAAAATGATGATGATTACCAACGATGATGATGATTACCAGCAATGATGATGATGATGATGACGCCTACACAGAGGCCAAATAGGTAGACGCCAGACAGCTGACACCGAAACTACAGCTACACTATGGGAAAAACATGCTAACTTGGCAGAGAACTATAATTTAGGTAACCTAGATAAATGATTTATTTAAAGGATAAATATATTTCCGAAGTTATTTTTTAATTAAGAGTTTTTATAGTGGAAAAAACAATCAATTGCATTTTCCTTCTTTAAAAAACAAACTATGTTAGGGTTAAGTCATTTTAATTATCTTTAAATATTTGTTATCATTTTAAGGAAATTATATTTGAAATAATATAAAATTAATAAAATACATTTTTATTTTAAGATTTAACTAAATTTGAGAGAAAAACTAGTTATGATTTTTAGAGTGTAGAACTACAACTATCTTTCGACAACGCCACATGTGGCAAAGACAGCAACCGCACTACAGACAGAGACGGGGCGACGTCCGTAGAGGGAGACAGTAGCCAGGGGGAGGGAGCGAGATGGCCAGGGAAAGAGCGAGAGAGAGTGTATGACAGAGACAGAACGATAGCTGGCTGCACTGGCAAAGTGGCATACCAGACAGTCTGACGCTGTTGGAGCCCACGAATGGCCCCAGCTGCCGCTCCTTCCACCTCCTATCCCTCCCTGCTGCTGCTGCTGCTGGTGGCCAGATCTTGCCGTCTGGACGAGCACAGCGACAACAAAAATAACAACAACAATAATAATAACAACAACAAAAATAACAACAACAACCATCGACAACGACCACGACCACTGTCTGTGGCAGACCGAGACTATCGAAAACTCGAAATTTATTCGTTGGAAAAAGTTGATTTCTGTCGCCTCCTTTTTTTGTAGCTGCACGCTTTTTTATATTTTTTTATTTTATATGATTTTTTGTTGAGCGGTATGAATAGGATTGTGGGGTATATGGGGTAAGATATATAAATCTTATATTATAAAGAGATTGGGGAATGTGAATAGCACATTTATGTAATAGAAAAAAATAAAAATACATATTTGTTACAGGATTTTTTTAAATATTGACTTGTTTAATTTCCATTATTTTATTTATATTCATAATATATCTTTTATTTGTATTTTATTTATTCACTAACTTATTCTTCTTTTTAATAAAAAAGTGAGTGATCCTTAAGTTCATCACACTCGAGACAGCTGCCATTTACATCTTCTTCTTTACAAGCTCAACACCTCTCTTTCTTTCAGCCTCTATCTCTCTCTCTTTCTCCTGCCTGTCTGTTGTTTCAACAGTCGTTGTAGGAAAAAGAAAAAGAAGAGAAATAAAAATAAAGAGATGCCCACGAAAATTATGTTAACCAGCCAGCTGTGTTAAAAATCCCACATCATATCTATATCTCTCAAGCCCCTTGCCCTTCCTGTGAATTTTCCCCCCTGTTTTTTTGCTGACGGCAAATGCCATATCGCAACAGACATAAAATGGTGCAGATATGTTGTCGATACAGGAACATTGCGATTTACTGTTTTGATTTTTTTTCATTATTTTATTTATGGTTTAAAAAATGTATATTTTTCTGAATAGCTTTTTTTAAGAGAACAAAGCTTCCCAAACAAATAAGTTTCTCTCATAAAAATAAGTACACTAGATTTATTTTAAAGAGAGGAGTTTTAAAAATAAATTTTAAATGTTTAAAAGAACACATTGAACTTATAATAAAAGAAATTATTTGTTTGTAAGTATGTAATACAAGTTTGCGTGCACGAAATTCCACCTGGAACATAATTTTATTTGTTAAAACAATTGTAAAACTCTCTATATATGCATAAACATCTTAATGCATATATTGAGTCCATTAGTGACCAACTTCATCGTATTTTCTGAGTTCACTTAATCATAAGTTATCTTTTCCCCTGTCCCTATACCTGTAATTTTTCAATCTAAAGGCTAATGGCTTTAGCGTTTTTTTTTTTCTTTAATAAATATTACCTACTCACCGTATTTCTGCCAGAAGGTTTCGTTGCTGCCCACACTCGACTTGGTTTTCGAATTGAAATGGGAGTGGGGATCGGAGTTGGAGTCGGAGTCGCCTGGGGAAACCGAATCCTCTACTTCATAAACTTCCGTGTAAAGGATGAACTCCAGTCGCGATCTTGGCGTGCTTGTTGTTGATGTTGGATGCTGCGGCGGGGTCAAAGGTGATGCAGTGGTCGCTGTTTGGGCTGTATCACGTTTGCGTTTAAAAATACGATGCACATGTGGCAATGTAGTTGATGTTGCTTGTGTTGCTGCTGCTGCTGCTGCTGCAGATTGCTGCAACAATGTAGCACGTTGATTAATTTGATATGGCAAATGCATAGACGCGGGAGCTGCGGATGCAGACTGCGACGCGACGCGACAACGACAACCACAACGACAACGAAAACAACAACGCGGCCAACAACGACGATGACGATGATAATGACGATGACAATAATGACGATGACGATGATATGGACAGGAGGAGCGATGGCTATGGCAATGGCGATGGCTATGGCGAAGAAGGGATCGCCGGTTTGTATGAATATTTGTCTCGGCACTTGGACTTAAGTGGCAATCCGCACTCGATGCTGGTAATTTATTTTGCAAATTTGTGCCAACAGCGAGAGGCGGCCGCTGTCGCAGCGACTGCGACTGCTCCCTGCTCGGAATTAAATTTAACTTACGCGTATTATTTGCACTATTTACACTGCACAAAATTGCACTACTACTATTTACACTCGTGGCACCTGCACCAGCACCTGCACCTACACTACTCTCACTTTCGCCGCCTTTTCCAGTTGCACTCGATATTGAATTTGTTATCGAATCGCTTTTCTGGCATTTCACAAAATTACCGCCGCCGGTGTGTGTTATTCGCTTATTTAACTTTTCACTGAACGTCGCCGTCGCCGTCGCCCATAGGTATGCTAGATTATCCTTTTCCGGTTCCCGCTGCAAGATCCTGGCGGCTTGACTCACCGATCTCGACATTGGCGGCACCGCGAGGGCTGCGGCTGAAACGAAGGCCGGCTGCAGGAAGAGGAGCGTTCCCGTCGGCGGAACAGTGGAGGCTATGGGTATGGACACCAGGAGACCACCGATCACAACCACTGTCCACCACCACCACAATGTGCAGCGGGCCCCCGCGGCGCCACTGGCTGCATGCGTGGGGGCCACAGCGTCGTCCGCCGCCGGCGATCGGATTGTTTACGCCGTGCTATCGTCCGCGAATTCCCCAAATTGCATGCTCAATTATGGAGCAATAAGCACGATTTAGTATGCGTTGTTTATAACCTGCAAATAGAGGGGGAAAAGAGGTGTTATTAAATCAAATTAAAATACAATGAATAATACACACTACATAGTATAAATTAAGTATATCGAGGAATTAATGGTCATTCCAAGCTATTGTTTTGTCTCTCAAATTGTTCCCCTTAAAGTTTATCTAAAAATTTAAGGATCTCCTTCCACCTTCCTTCCAAATTTTCCAATCAATAAGGAAAAACCTTTCTATAAAGCAAACGTTAAGCAATTTCTCCCAGTGCTTCTATGCTGTGTGGTCGGTCGCCCACTTGGCTCTTGTATCTTGTTGCTTTCTTTTTCTTAGCTGCATTTGCTTTTGTTTTGTGCTAGTCCGTCCCCGTGGCAAAAAGTATCCATCCACCGACGTCCCACAATGATTCCGCCCGAGAGACCCCGACAAGAATATATAGTATACGACTATGTGCAGTGAGTCATGGGGCAGGGAGAGAGCATCATCGGAGAAAGGTGGAGGAGACAGGAGGAGACAGTGTCTGAGCATCGCCCTGTGGGCATAAATAACCCCGAGAGCCGCAGAGGCAAGAACAACAACAATAATATGCTTGAGCATTGTTGTTCCTGTTGCACGCTGCGTATGCGTAATATTTTGCTGAAATTTATGTTGCACTTCGTAGTGACTTCGTTTTTATTATCATGATGATGATGATGATGATCATCATCATTATCATCCGAAGACTTCTATATTTAAAGCAGATCAACAGGAACACAAAGAAGGGTGCGAAAAAGACGGCAATGTCTTCGTTATGCACTTTACTTTCCATGCCCTCCGCCATTTTTCCACATTTTCATCGCAGAGAAAAACATACAAATTTCAAGCAATTCGTGAAAAATAAGTGTTTAAATGAAAACAACAGCAAAATTAAAATGTCTAGATAAGAGATAGAAAAAGAGAAAGAGGGAGAGAGAGAGGGAGAGAGTGAGAGAGAGAAAGAGAGAGAGTAAGTTAAAGTGAGTGAGAGGAATGATTGTTTGAGGGAGAAAGAAGTGCGCTATATAAGGGCAACGTGTGGAATGACTTGTTTGTTTTGCTTTTTTGGTATAGAAAATAATTCACTAATTATCTCGAAAATACTTTATATACTTAGGAAATTTGTAAAAAAGTAAGGTTAGGTTTACTTTAGACATGTCGGGGCACGTATTAAGAAGCTTATTAAGAAGCTAAGTATGTTGCTAAACAGTAATCAGTGATTCAAATTCTTTAATACAATGCAATATTTATATCTTAAGAAATATTTATAATATTGGGATCCTTTTTTAGTGTAAAAGTGTAAAAGTGTAGTTTTCTTATTTCAATTAAAAAACAAATATGTCTTCTCCACTTTAGACCAAAAAAAATCCCATTAATTCACTTATTTCTTCAGATTAAAGGACCACGTCTTATCTCTTTTATTCAGTTTAATGGGCTTTTCGGTCTCGCTCCATATGAGTTGCCCTCCCCACTTTTTGGATTTTTATGATAATGCACCAACAATGTTGCACCCCAATGTGTCAGAGACAGATTGATGCCGCGAAACACAACAACGGCATCAAGATGGATTGTGGAGACGAGTCATCGTCATCAACATCAACCTCTGCATCAGCATCAGCATCATCCCCATCCCCATCCCCATCCTCACCATCCCCGCCGTCCCGTCTGTTGTCTGATTCTGTTGTTTGTCCCTTGTCTTCTTATTCTTTTTCTGGTCTCCTTTATTGAAATTCCTTTCAAGTGTCTGAGGCGATCGTCATCATCCTGCTATAGCCCCGCCATGATCGCCATCATAATCATTAACAACCTTTGCTGTAGTGTTTGTGTTTGATCTGCTTTCGTTGCCCAGACAGACAGACAGACAGAAAGGCAGGCAGGCAGGCAGAGGAGGAGATGTAGAGACGGCAAAAGAAACACTCGACTGCAGCTACTGTTTCCCCTTTTCGGATTCCTCTTGGGCCGTGGCAATTTATTTGATTGCCTCTCCATTCTCCCCCTCTGAGCCTCTCAGTCCACGGACCTTAAGTCGAAATTTATGTTTGCCATAAAAACACGATCTGCGACTCGGAGTCATAATTAATAAAAAATAAAAAAAGAGCGAACAACGTAAATCCGAAATGCTAAATGCAAAATGCAAAACAAAAACGAGCCCACAAATGCGGCCATAAAGTGCTGACAAGTGTTTTCTGCTGTCCAACAGCAGACCCCAAACAAAAGCCTCGCGTGAGTCAAGATCATTTTGAGACAGAGTTTGTTTAGGCCTCTTTTTTCCACTGGCACCATCTGGCCTGGGAATGCCAGGCAAATGAAAGGTACGGGTCCGGGATTGCATAAAGAGAAATTACCATACAAAGTCAATTCGGGCCGGAGGAATGTTGCAAATAAAATAAACTGCCCGTTGCAGCAGAATATAAAAATAAAGGTAGCTTGACGGACTGCATGTTGCTAGCAATAAGCATAAAAAACTGTTTTACATATGCCTAATGGTATATATATATATTAATAAGCAATGGAATTATTGCTTAGACAAGTCATTAATGGGCTTGAAATTTTAGATTTACAATCAAAAAGGAAATTTCCTATGAGTCTTAAGTAAATAAAACTATACAATTTTAACTTAATGCCAAAAGACCTTTATAGATTTTTTTCTTTTAACTTTCAAAACACTGATAATATCAACAAGAATTTGGAATTCAGTTTTTCCCCTACTCTATTTTCGAATCAATTCCAATAGGTACATTTCCCTCAGCAAATTCAGTGATTGAATCAATTGAAAATGGTAAATCAACACATCAAAAGCCACACCACTCACTGAAAGTCATAAAATAACACCATATAGCAATACAAAAAACAATATCAATATGCAAAAACAACAACAACCGGTGAAGAGCTCTCAACATAAGCATTTTCATCTAATTCAAAAACATTCCAGTTTATTTTTAAACAAAACGCTAAATTCTTGTATTTATTTTTGTGTCGGCCAACAAAAAAGAATCGAAAACATTTATTTTCAATTTGCACAGAGTGCTTAGAGGAGCATTTGCGAGGGGGGAAAGCGGGGGGAAAACCCAGGAATTTGCATGTAATCGACAGCCGGCGCTGTTATCGATAAAAGCACCCAAAAAAAAGTCGAGCATTGGCATTTGCATTTCCCAGATAAGCGAGAGCATATGTACACAGCGGCAGCAGAGTGTGTGTGTGTGTGATATGTGGACATACCAGAAAGTCGAACGCTCGATTTGACATTGAGCAAACGTAAATTCAAGGAATTCCTCCGGCTCAGGAAAAATGTATTTTCTTTTTCTTTACTTTTTTCTTTCACCAAAAAAACGAAGAGAAGTGTCCTCCGATCGCGTCACAATTCTACGACTTCCCGCACGACCCGCGACCGTGTGTCACGCCGAAAATATCGAGCACACTAATCGAGGAATTTCACACATGACAACCAAGTATTTGCGCTGCATCTCTCTCCTTCTCTCTCTCTCTCCCATTCACTTTAGCATCTTCTGCTTATTTATTATTATTATTTATGTTATTTCCGATAATTATTTGTGGGTTTTTTGCTTTTGGTACCCGAGAAAAAAATGTGAAAAAAATGTAAAACACTGCGGAGAGCCACTGATGAACTGTTAACTACTGTTGATTGCACGCTTGTGTCGGTAATTCCCGTTACCATTCGTCACATATATATATGTACTATACGTATGGAATATATATCGCTATTAAACGATCCGATCTAGCCGCCAACCTGCGCCGCACTGAACTAAATGAGATTTTTTGCCGATATCGCAGCTAACATAAAAATTGCCCGTTTGTCTCCAATATTTCACACATTTCGCACACTCTCAGACTCCGAGGCCCGGCGGCGGCGGCGTCGTCGTCGTCGTCTATATAGACGATATATATCCCTACACTTGTCTGGGATATAGACGGGGGTCTGGCGACAGGCGTGCCTTTTATTTTTACCGCTCACAAGACACACACAAAACATACGCAAAATACAAAGGAAACAAATAAGAAGTCAAGAAAATAGCAAAATTATTTTTGTACTTAAAAATAAATTGAAAAGCATTTTCTTCATCTGTTTTTGCAACAACGGCCACATGAAAATCAAGCGTGAAAAGTGCCTTCAGTGCGCGTCTCCACTCCCCGAATTTTCCCGCACTTTCCCTTGCCACTTTCGCGATGTCTCCACTCTCCAAATCTACAATCTCCGAAGGGCCCGACGCAAAGTAATGTTTTTGCTCTTCGAGGATCGAGAGCGCCTCTCCTACGTCTCCGTCTCTGCCTGTCCGCCTGTCTGGCCCTCTGCTCATTATTTTCTTTCGCCATCCTCTTTGGGAGAGATGCGAACATAACAAGCGGGTCCAAAAATACACCCCGTCAGTAGGGTAGAGCAGGATGATCAACACACAGCCAGCATAATTTTTATTCAAATAGAGAATAAGAATGTTGCAGAATTGTTGCACAAATAATGGCAGAGGGCGAAGGAGGAGACGCTCCGCCAAAAGGGTAAAAACAAAAATATACATTTTTGGTTTGAAGAGAATCGAATGGTGAATGCTCTACAAGAGTGCTAGCTGCGAATTTTATGGAATAATTAAACATGATAAAGAATATATGTAGCAGAGAATAGATGGTTAGATGTCTTAAACAATATTATGATACAGTTAAATATATAAAAAATATATTTACAAATTATCAGTAGATGGTAATTAATAAAATTGTAATTAACTGGAATGTCCTTTATATGAAACGCACTTAACTTCACGCCTATGTCTTATCTTAAATGAATGCTTGTGCATTAACTTTATTATTTCATGAAACCTAACTTAAAATCAAGGACACCTTGGTTTTAAAAACTGCATTTCCATAATATATAATTAATTGTGCACTATATTATATTGTTTATTATATTACATTAACCCCACAATAAGACCCCAGGAAATCTTCTATATTTACGAGACAAAACAAAGCCTCTGCCAACAACATCACAGAAAGAAAAGGAATGAAGCTAAGAGGAGTGCAAATTAATGTTCTCGAGGATGGGAGCTGTGTGTGGGGATTCTTGGGCTATTTTCAGACCATATCTGAATCACTCGCCCTCAACCTCAGACGATCCTCTTGCTCATCCTCTCTCACCCTGTCTCCCAGTCTCCGCAAAAATAACAATGAGCGGGCAACCGCTGAAAAGTCTTTCACTCTCAGAACGAAACCAAAACCTCAGAAAAGTAACTCCTGGCCCAAAAAAATATATACGAAAATTTTGCAATGTGAAAATTGCATGAATTAGAAAACAAAAAATAAGGAGGGGGCTAGAGGAAGCGGCTGCTACTGCTGCTGCTGATGATGATGATGGAGCTGTGGAAGGAGCTGCCAGGCAAAAAATCCACTCAGACGAAAGTCCTTAGACTTTGCATTTCGGCAAATATAATGCACAACGGGCGGTGCAACGGCGGAGGGAAAGGCGGTGCGGTTGGGAAAATCAGGAAGTTGCCACTGCAAGATGCAGGCGCAGGAAACTGCCAGACGACGACGACGACGATGGCGACGACGACTACGGCGGCGATGGCTGACTAAGAACAATGCCGGGACACAAAAAACAAAATAAACCTGGAGAGAAAACTAAGCAAACTTGGTGATGAAAGTGCACTGGAAAAGATTAAGAGTAAGTCCTGGAAAAATGTTTAGAAAGGCTTTTCAGAATTTTCCAATTAAAAAGAAAAGTATATTCAGGTGTAGATGAGATTAGACTGTTTGAAAATGTACCTTTCTTAGAATAAATAAAATATTTAACACTCTTCATAATAAATCTTTGAAGCATGAAGCAGTCTTATGAATAGACATTTTCCTTGTTACGTTTTTTTCCCAGTGCCTCCGCAGAAGCAGCTACATCCAGCCTCCTAACAACAATAATACATAATTACAATAAAGAACTGCACTTTATGCGACGGCGCAACTACAACAACAACCCGTCGCGTCCCACATAGACGTGGAGAATGCAATCAGCGAAACTAAAACTAAAGGAGCTGAATGCCTCGACTGTTAAGGATCCTTGGATCACTGCACATTGCCAGTAATTTGATGGTGCTGTTTTATTGTTGAGCCCAGCGATATTATGATGAGGAAGAATGGTTATTCAGTGCATTTCTGGCAATTATTATTATGCTCGATTGTCGTTGTTATTGTTGTGGACCGAATAGCTGTGAAAAAAGACTTCTAACTAATTTTTATTGCACGCAACGGTGCGTATACGTAATGTTAGCAATGGAAAACGTATGCGTAATATGTACATGAGTTGGTGTGGTATATTGTAATTGCAATGCATACGTTTCTTGTTCTCTCTCTTTTTCTCTATATTTTTCTATCTCTCTCAATCTCTTTCTTTTCTGTTTTTCTTTTATCCGTCTCAATTTCTATTTTTCTTACTTTTCTTCTTGCTCTCTCTGTGTTTCTCGATCCCTTTCTTTCTTTCTCTGTCTCTCCTTTTCTCTCGATGTCTGCCTGACTCTTTCTCTCTGCCTCTTTTTCTCTGTCTCTCTCTTTCTTTATCTCATTATTTCAATAATTGTCTCTGTATTTCACTCTCTTTTCCTATCTCTCTTCCTCTCTCTTTTTCTCTCTCTTTTCTTGTGTCTCTGCACATTTCTCTTTTTTTCTCTATTTCTCTGTCTCATTTTCTGCCTCGCTTTCTCTTTCTCTTTCACATTCTTTTTTTCACTCTCTCTCTCTCTCTCTTTCTGTCTATCGCGCTCTGTGCACCTCTAAATATATCTCTTTGTCTCCATCTTTCTCTGACAATCTCTAGAGACATCTCTCTCACTCTCAATCTCAATCTGCCTTTCACTTTCTCTTTCTTCTTCTTTACACTTAGAGACTATAAATACAGGCACTGCCGACGCACTGACCTCTTTCTGTCCGCGAGTTCCGCGATATTTACATCTATAGTGAAAGTGATAGTGATAGTCCTCCGCCTCCGAAAATATCACCTGACCTATGCAACACTTGCGGATAACCTGGAAGACGATCAAAGTCATACTTAATATAGCTCTACACTCGAAGGAATTAAGAATCGATGAAGAAGAATAACTGTGTGTTCTCTACAGGGGTAAGTCTCAATCAATACTATTATATTATATCAGATATATACAAATTCCATAGATATATATCCTAATTCCATCATATATACATATACAAATTCGATGGGACTTATGTAGGTGCATTCCATTACATCATTTTTAAACTGAATCCCATTTGTATTAACCTGTAACCTGACTTAATTATAAATTCTTCAAGAATATTATTTCTTACCCTTTTTAAGCTTAGTTTTAAAACTGACCCTGACTTTGGCGCCAACTTTTGCTACATTTTTTCCGCTAGAATATATAATTAAGTAAAGAGGTGGAGAAAAAACACAGACGAAGAAGCCCAGTGAGAACCCGTTGACGGTTATGCATCATTAGAGCGCTATCCTGGCGCCAGTTGACCAGACAGAGACTTCCTCCCCTCTCCCTTCTTATAGTCTCGCCTTGGCAGTTGCATCCTGTCCCGCTGCTGCTGCTGCTGCTGTGCAGCCTCAACTGGCAGTCACGTCATATTGATTGAAATTTAAAATGCAAATCACTTAAAGCGTTCAATTTAATCAAATTATTACAACAACGAGCTGGAAAACCATGGACAAGCTAGTGGGAAAACAGGGGGGAAAGCGGAGAGAGAAGCACAACAAGTGGGCAACCAGAACAGGCCACAACAACAACGCTGGGAAAACAGCGACAAGTCATTTTCCACATTTTCCGTTTGCGGTCACTCGAGGAGGCGCCGCCGAGTAGCTTTTCAAAAAAAAAAACAAAAAACGAAGGAAAGGGGTTATGGGTGGTTTGGAGAGCGGGAAGGAAGCGCTGGCCACATGAGAACGTGTCTATTAAAGTGATAGCCCGGTCCGGACATGGTCACTTCTGGACACGGGCATGCACTGAGGAAAATTAAGTGGAAAATATGCTTTATTCGATAATAGATATTTTAAATATACCTGGAAATCTTTTCTCCTTATTTTATAAACATACACAATTGATCAATATTCACAACAATATTAATTATCTTATTATTATATTTTTCATATAATATTTATACACAAATTAACATAATCATTAAATAATTAAATAATATATAAAAAAAAAACCCAAAGATCTCTGTGAAAGTTCATTTATTTAAAGTTATAAAGCATATTTATATGGCCTAATTAAATTGTATATATTGTATAAATCAATCATCAAATCACCTTTATTTATATTTAACAAAATACATCTCTCCTCGATATTTTCCCTGAGTGCACTCTGTGCTAGAAAGTAAACACATTGCCCTGACATCAACAACATTGTTGCCAATGCTAATGTTGTCCAATCTAGCAAGCCCCTGCCACAGTTCCTGGACACCGTCATTGCCAAGCCCCCTCACCATCCTTCCACCAGACCGCCCCCCTCGCTCCTTCTTTCTGGGCGGTTGCTGTTGGCTTAATTAAATTGTGGTTGCAACTTGCGAAGCGAAGCGCGTACACAAAAATCACACACAACAACAACAGTAGCGGTTGCTACTTTATGATGGTTTTTTCTAGCTGCGGTTCTGGGCCTGTGGTTCGTTTTTAATAGGCCCTTTTTAGCATTGGACACCCTATGTACGAGGTATATATTTCCAAGCTTCTGATTTCGAGCTCAGGTGTGGCTTGTTGTCGTAGGTTATCTGCGATGGACCTTATTTTGTATAGCGAAACGAATTTAGAATTAGAGCCTCGCTTGGCACACCTGTGAAACTTAGCTTACCTGGAATCTAAAGGTATTCAAGGCCTCGGTGGCGCAGTTGGCAGCGCGTAAGTCTCATAATCTTAAGGTCGTGAGTTCGAGCCTCACCCGGGGCATGTATATTTTTTTGTAATTAGTTGATCATATTTTTTTAAGTCCTGTTATTGTTTATGATTCAAAAATCGTGAAGTTTGTGAGTTAATTACTACTAGTGTTTTTTTTTTTCATTAATAACAATTAATTTGTATTTTTAATTATTCTTTCCTACATTTAAAATTCTCTAAATATTGTACTGTTCAAATACACTTTTGCATGTATTTAAAGAGCAGCTCAAAGTCGACTTAGCTGAACTTTAACACTTGTAGTGTTGTTCTCATTATAATCTGTAAACCGCAGAAACGCCACATTAACAACAAGAACAAAAACAGGGGCAAAACACGTAATGATGTTTATGAACATTATGACGCTGGTCACATTATGCATAAATCTAGTTACAAAACCAACAACAAGAAAGCCGCTAACAGCAATTAAGATAACTAGGGAAACACGGTTAGGGTTCACAGTCTTTTCTTTTTAAATAAAATTAATAAGGAGCGTCATTAAGTGAACTTTTGAACAGGGATTTAAAAATAGAGGTAAATAATTAGTCAAAGTTTATTTTCTTATTTAGGCTAAGAAATAATTATAAAATTCAGCTTTTTAAGTTATGTTTTCATTTAAAAAACATAAATAAAGCCTTTTTTATTAAGAATCATCTATATATGGTATTCCTCTTGATCAAAGTATAATATTAATATTATTATAAATATGCCAAGGCCCTGTTCAACCTTAGTGGGTTAACATCCCACAGAGTACTGTTAAGGTCGGTGGTTTTAGCAGACAAGCTATCTGAAATTCATGGGGGAACACTTTAAGTCTTAAGCCAAATCCAGCGGGAAATGAAATGCAATTGCCATCCAACACCAATAAAAGCGACGAAGGAGGAATATTCTCACTGGCTCTCTCTCTTCATTTGCCGCCCCAAAAAGCATGCAATGAAAATCGAAGAGCTGCAAAAGTAGCTGCTAGCGCTGGGAAAATGCTCGTAAATTGTAGTTGGCTGGCTGACAAGTTGACTCCTGGCTGGATTTTCCAAGGGGCAGGGTGCGGAGGAGAGCAGGGGTAGCTGCCGGAGGATGTGCCTGGATGACATTGCACTCGTCGTTGAGTCGAGGCGAGTCGAGTGCAATGAAACTGCAAAACTTGCCAGGAAGAAGCGTCAAGCATATCAAATTGTTTCTGTTTGTGTGGGCGTCGCGTCTCCGCTCAAAACTTCTTATTTCCACCTCCCCCGTTGGTAGTTTGCCCGCCGCCCCCTGTTCAATGTATCTTGCTTTATTGTGCATTTGTCCTTTGGCAGCCCAGCGAAGGACAAAATTCAATGAACGTTTTCCTGTCGCCTCTAAAAGCACTACAAGAAAAGGACTTCCGGTACTTTTTGACAATCATAATCGAATAATGATTTCCAGAGGCAGAGAAATATTATTTTTATTAAAATTTTATAACCAAATATTATATTAAATAGTTAGCTATGCAGGTGGTATTTGATTGCTCGAAGATATCTTGATATTATTGTTAAAGTCAGAAGTTAAACTCTTATAGATTTTATATACTAATATTTTGTTTATAGATTTTTGCAAGTGCCGCTGCTGTGTCAACGAATGAAAATCACTCACATAAATAGAATAGAAAAAATAAAATAAAAAAAATTTGGCCCTCCAAGAGTTACTCATAAAGTGTCTTTTTATGAGCACAAAGCCACTTGAGCTCCCAACTCCAGGAGCTCCCAAGTTGACCTTTCTGCGATGGTCATTACCTGCACAGCTGCAGTTTCATTAATATTGTGTTTTTGTTGCGGCTCCGAAAGAGTTTTCCTTCAGACCAATTAAGTGCGGGCTTTCCTCCATTGCTTTCCTTTCATTGTTGTTGCCGGCGAGCATAAAATTCAATCAAGTTTTGTGTTGAGCCAAAAGTTACGATGCCTCAGACAAGGGCGCAGTTACCCCTTGAAAACCTCGTCGCCTCCGCACTTTTGACCCCCGCCACTGCCAGACAGACAGGACACGTTTGTCCTTACATTGTCCTCTGGACTGCCGCCGTCGTTTCAGCTGCTGCTGCTGCTGCTGCTATTGCTGTTGCATCCCATGGATCCCTGTCTAGACTTGAGTTGGTTGTCCTCTCTCCACTGCCATGACAACCGCATGCGATTTATGCTGATGCGAGCATTTACCCCCGAACCCACACGCACCCCTCAATTAGCACCACCAAGCACTCCGCTCTCCACCCGCCACTCTCCGCATCGCAAGCGTTAATATTATTAAATGCAAATTAAGCTTTATCCCATTTCATTCATTAGCGGCTGTAATTTAGCCAGCAAGAGTCCTTGTTTATTAGCACCTCGGATCGGTTGAGGTTGCAGCCGAACAGCAGTTTGGGGCTAGCAGCTGGCAGGGATGCAAACTGATTAAAAGAGGAGCAAGTAACATACAATGCTGACTTTGAAGAGTGTACTGATTTATAAATCAAATATTTAACCTAATTAATTTTGTAAAGGTATTGAATTCCCTTCATTAGCGGCTGTAATTAATATGGCAAGAGTTCCTATTTATTTACTAGATGAAATGGTTTGTGTTTCACGCGAGGGAAAGAGAAGATTTGAACCAAAACTGTTGAATAATAAAAAAATATTCTAGCAAGCGAAGGATAAGAAATAACAAATAAACCATTTAAAAAATGTATATTCAATTTTTTGTATATTAAAGAATGTCATTGGGACATGAAACACACTTCAAAGCCACTCAGATTATCTTTTTGAATTAAGAAAATTGCAAGTAAAACATTAAAGAATGCATATTACATTTTTTTTTAATTGAAGAATGTCATAGGAACAAAAACATACTTTAAGATCATTTAGATTCCCCTTTTTCACTTTGAAAATTATTTAATTTCTCTTGAATGCCAAAGCTATTTGCATCCCTGAATATCCCCTGAATAGTCTAGGGTGAACTGTGCAATTGAGGTGAAAATTCCCATGCGAACATGGCTTCCGTTCTTTCTTCGTTTCTTGGCTAATTTGCAAACCAATTAAATGTCAATTTGAGGCATTGTTCCTTAACCATTCTCGTTCTCCCGCCGCCACGCACCTTCCACTGTGGCGCGACTTCCATGTCTTTTGCGGAATAAACTTCTTCCTTTTTTTTTCTCGCCACCGCCAAAGTTTCGCCCATTGCCTGTCTAGACTTCTTTGGCAGACTCTCACGACTTCTTCCTTTGACTCTTTGCTGCAGCCCGACTTTTCTCCGTAGTTTGCATTGCGTAGTTTGCATAACTTTTTCGCAAAACTCCCAACGCCCAACTCCCGTCCCGTCCGTCCAACGCCTTTCAACGGCTAAGTGAGTTTTAATGCCGACAAAAGCGCCCAAGGGTGGATCCGGTGGATTCGGTGGATCCTGTGGGCTGTGGGCACAAGTGTATTCCAGTCAAATTGGCATACGTTGCGTATGCGTTATATGTGCATTTAGAGTTTGTGTACGGTTAGTTTGAATATTTCGCCCCAATTCACTCATTATTCATGTCTGTTCGCCACTTGCTTTGCATTGCGAAAACTGTCGCCCCTCGGAAAATGACACACAGACGCCCCCGCAACCGCAGCCAGCCAGCCAGCCATCCAGGCGGTCAGCCAGTCAGTCGCTCGGTTATGGTCGGATCGGGAAAAAGTTACCAGCCGGAAGGATTGGCATGGCCAGGCGCTTTTCCTCCTGGCCGAAAAATCTGTGTGCAAATAAAGAAAAAACAAAGTTTTGAAAAAATTGCACAGTGCAATGCACATGAGAAGATCTAAAATTGAAGTCCTTGCAAGTCGATGTGGGAGTGCTCTCAACTTGCAAGTGTACTATTTTCGTAACAAACATTTTCTAAAGAGAATACCTAAGTTCCGAGTTAGAAGTTAAAAAAAATCGTTTTTAATATTTTGATATAAGAAAAATATATTTTTTCAGACATGTATATTCAAAACATATTTTTAAATCGGGAAACATTGAATCCAAGGTAATGCTATCATAAATTACATAAGATAATTACTAGACGTAGTTCGTAATTTATTGTTATATGAAAAATTAGATTTAAATCTATAATTATCAATATTTGACAGATAAATTTAGAAATTTATATTATTTCATCATAATTTATATTAGAAAATAATTTAAAATTGCTTTTATGCATAACATATATCAGATTCAACATTTATATAATTAAGAACAAATAAGTTAATGATCTCGGAATATCCCTCATAAAGAAGGACCCAATTTAATCCCTTCAAAATGTTCCTAAGCTTTGAACAATTACCAAAATTAGTTTTGTTTTTAATACTATAAATCTATTTTAATTCCTGCGATGTGGCAATCCATCAGATGCGAAAGTTACTCGCTGCGAATGCAAAGTTTTAATCACCTTTCAGATCCGACAGTGGTCATGACCCAGCCCGAGTAAAAGCCTCTGCTGGCATTCGAATATGGCTGCAGGATACTTTTTTGTCCTTCCGCCGCCCGCCGCCCACGTGTGCCCACAATTGGTGGAGCAGGGAGCAGCGGCATACCCAGCCGGGCAATGAGTTTTTGAGCTAAAAGTTGAATTGTGCATCGACGGCACCCCCAGGGGCCACTCCCCCTCGAAAGCCGCCTTCTCTCTCCGTGTGTGTGTGCGTGTGTTTTCGACTGTCTGTGTGGTATGCACTTGTCTAGACATTGGCTAGACAGTGTAAAACCAAAAAATAACAGCAACAACAATTACAGTAAATGCCGGCGACACAAAACGAAACGAAACGAAATGTTGCACAATCCACGTAGAGAGACCCCTTGAAAAAATCGAGGTTGGGGCAAGGGGAACGCAGGAGGCATTGTCGTAGTCAACGGTGGCGGAGACAAATTTTTGGCAATACATTTGACAAATTTCCCTGCGAATGCTGCCGAGTGCGAGCCGCGGGCCTTGCAACAATCCATCCATCCATCCATCCATCCATGTACCCAGCAACACTCCACTCCACCTTTGTTTTCTACTTTTGATTTTATTTGGTAACTAAGTGGAAACTACTGGGTAAACCTAAGCACAGGCCCTACCTCCGTTCATCCATCCGCCAGAAATTCCATCCTCATCCTGTTTACGAGGCACCGAACTTCTTCCGTTGGAACGGCGGCGGCAGCGGAGCCAACAGATTGTTTGTCGAAATGCTGACGTTGACAAGTTCGTTAGAGCTCAGCCGAGAGACGTGCACCAGGTGCTGCAAGCAAAAAGGAGTCGAAAATTGAGGTGAGAAATCCGTTGCAAGTAATGGGTAAAGTCGTCTGAATTAATGCATGCATAAAGGGATGAAGGAAGCTGCAAAATGAAATATAATTCTTATGCCTATTTTATGTTTGACTTAAAATTAAAGCAGCATTTTTCTGTTCTTACCTGACGTTGCAATTCCGTCTTCACAATCAAACCCTTTGATCTCGCAGAAACCGAAGATCGATTGTCTTTTGATACCCTCTTCGCCTTTTTATTGACTTCATAGTCCTCCTGCTCCGCTTGCTGATTCCTCTCCAGGACATACAAGTTATTTTCGGTGTTGACAAGGAAGATGTTGGTATTTCTGGGATCCAAACTGATCCCAGTTATGCAGTAGTGTTTTGTGTCTGGTATCAGGTACTCATCCGTTTCGCAGGTGAAGCACCGCTTGACCAGATCGTATTCCACCAGCCGACCATTGGCGTAGGCCACCACAACCAGTGGAAGATCCTCGTGCATCGATAGAGCGGTTGTTGCTGCTCGGTGCCTCGGCAAATTTAGTAGGTGCTTGTATTGATCCCCGTGGAGTTTCCAAACGGCAACCGTGTGATCGGAGGTTCCTGCCACCAGATACTCACTCCGCGAGGAAACCAACAGGTGGCTGATGGTGCTCTTGCAATGTTCACTCAGATCTATGCTATTCTGGAAGATGACGCGATCCTCCTTTAACGTAAACCAACTGAGATGGTTGTTATGGGGATGGAGAAGAGCCAATTTTCCCTGCTTGGTGAAGACTATGTGACTGGCTGGCTGAAGTTCCGGGGGAATATTATCCACCAGATGCTTCACCGCCCGAGGTTCAATCTGGAAATGACTTAGCCGGATTTCGCTTAAGGTGGAGTAGCAGATCCAGTGAGCATCCGGTGAAATGGCGCTGGCCTGAATAAAGTTATTCTCCTTTACATTTAGTACAAGAAGTTTCTGCGGAGGATTTTCCAGAAGCAACTCTTTCGTGTGACCCACTGGCTCCTTCCATTGCCTCTTCTTCTTCTCCTCGTCAACGGGAGCCACGGATCCCAAGCGCCACAGGTGCAGGCTGTTGGGGTACCGCAGGAGCAATAGCTTTTCACTGACTGCCAGCGAGGCTACCGAGCCTTTGAGAAAAGGAGCATGTTGCGATAGATGAGCCTGCATGCGTTCGCTGGACGTAATGGTCAATATACCATCTTGGCCACCGGAAACAATGCGGCCATTAATGACCACCATGGACTTTACATAGTGTTTGTGGGCGTCGCGCTGCAGAAACTTGACCCAGCGTTCGCTGCAGGATTCCTCCCGCTTGATCTGGGTTTTGCTGAAAATGCGGATCAAAGGTGGCTGCATTCCGCTGCAAACCAGGCGATCCTCCTTCTCGTTTACGGCCAAGGCGAATACATTTTTGTCCAGCACTCGACTGCAATCTATTTGCATGGCATTGTCCGCATTCCAAACAGTCACAAGTCCTGCCGAATCCCCGGCAACGATGGTATTATCCGATAGGAATAGCAGGGACCAAACAGTCACATTCCTGGCAGACAGTGTCATTGTGTGCAGAATAGTTCCCTTAAGGACGTTCCAAATGCGGACGCATCCCTCGGTGCCGGTTACCAACTTCGTTCCCAACTTATCATACTTTAGGCAGATGACGCGACCCCTCTGCTTGTTGAACAGCAACTTGTAGGTGAGTTCGTCATTTTCGATGCTCATGGTGTTAATGTGACCCTCCTCGGAGCCCACGGCGAGTTCCGTTCCCGCGGCATTTATGTCGAGGCACCAGAGCGAATTACCCGTGGGCGCCTGCGTATAGCGTAGCTTAAGATTTACCAAGTCCCATTCAATAAGTTGGCCCGAGAGATCCACGGAGAACAGGCGATTTCCCGCCCAAGCAAGGGCTTCCACAGCAACATTGGACGGCAGGTGAATGGTGCGATCCAGATAGGGTGTGTACTCCATATTCCATAGCTCTATGATGGGTGTTTCCCTGAAAAGTGAAAGCCTGTATTAATATCCTGTACTTTTCTCATAATCCTTAGATTTTATGATTATTTACCGACTCAAAGCGAGGCACTTGCTCTGCTTGCTGTATGCCAGACTGGTGATTCCACGCGGTTTTATTGTATAGAAGCGCACATTATGAAGTTGATGCTTGCCCCCTTCCTGGGGTTCTTTTTTCACCAGGTTTGTCATCGTGTTAAATTATAACAATTATTTTAAGCTAGAAAAACAACTAAAACAAAATTCCTCTGCAGCTGCACGTGTGTGCTGAGGAGTTGCCAGACTGTTGGATTCACGAGGTAAACAAACCCCAAAATTAATTAATTAATTAAGCATTTTTAATTTTTTTTATTATTTTCATATATAATATAAATATTTAGAATATAAATTTTCAAACAAATAAAGAAATTCAGTACCTGTTGTGCAGAGGATAAAGGATGCCCTTACTTTAAGGGGTTTTGGGCCACCCCATCTGGTCACTCTAAATCGGCGGGGGTGGTTTTCGCAAATGTTTTCTTTTGTTGTTGCTGCGGCCCGAAAGAAAATAATTTCCAGCTGAAAATTAAACCAATCAGTTAATTAAATTACGTGAAAACCCAGAAGCAAACATTAAGTATGATATAGTAAAAGTTAGAGCAGGCAACTGGACACTTGGAAGTACAAAGAAATTCAGCAGCTGCAAAGATGTCGCCGAACTGCCTGTGGACTTGGGGCCTCCTGAGTGGTAAATAAGTTAGTAGGCAAAATCGAATTTAATATTTAATCCTATGCTCGATCGATAGCTCTCCTTGTGACCTTGGGCTCAGCGGCCATTTCCTCGAGGGTTCTGGAGCTTAGCGACCGGTTCATTGACGTGCGACACGAGGGTCAGTGGCTGGTGATGTTCTATGCGCCGTGGTGCGGATACTGCAAGAAAACCGAGCCTATTTTCGCCCTGGTGGCTCAGGCGCTGCATGCCACCAATGTGCGGGTGGGTCGTCTGGACTGCACCAAGTATCCGGCGGCTGCCAAGGAGTTCAAGGTTCGGATGGGGATAAGCTTTTATCTTTACAGAACTACATATTGAAATATTTCAGGTCCGCGGCTATCCCACCATCATGTTCATCAAAGGCAACATGGAATTCACCTACAATGGGGACCGTGGTCGTGATGAGCTGGTGGATTATGCTCTAAGGATGTCCGGTCCACCGGTCCAGCTGGTAACGCGAACGGAGAGCGTAGATATGCTCAAGGGATCGCACACGATCTTCTTCATCTTTGTGGGCCAGCAGGAGGGAGTGGTGTGGGACACGTACTATGCGGCGGCGGAGGGCTATCAGGAGCACGGATTCTTCTATGCGACGAGCGAGGACATCGCTGCCCAGCACTTTGACTTTGAGAAACTGCCGGCGGTTATTGTTTACAAAGAGGAGCAGCACCACTTCTATCCCCATGGGCACTTGGCGCACGAAATGGATCCCAATGACGTGAACGAGACCATTTTCCAGTGGGTGAATGTGGAGCGGTTCACTCTGTTCCCGAAGGTCACGCGATTCAACATCCATCAGTTGCTGAAGACCAACAAGTATCTGGTTCTGGCTGTCGTATCAGAGGATAAACTAAACCAAATAGCCACCCATGAGCTGGAGTTCCGGGACATGGTCGAGGGTGTGATTAGGAAGCATCGGCCGCGTTACCACGAGAAGTTCCAGTTCGGATGGGTAATGATAATCCGTACTTAAAGAGGTGCAAGTTAATCTAAGGCTATATCTCTTTCAGATCGGCGAGCCATCTATAGCACATTCCATTATTCTGGACCAACTGCCCACGCCTCATCTGATAGCAATTAACTCGAGCACCCAGCATCACTTTATACCGGACGATGATCCCATGCAGATGACCCCACAGGCCCTGCATCTGTTCCTGGAGTCCATAAGCAACGAGAGTGCGGTTGCCTACGGCGGAGACACTTACTTTGTACGCTTAAACCGGGCGCTGTTTGAGGTTCGAAGATCTCTGAGGGACATGTGGCAGGGCAATCCGGTGCTAACCACTGTAATCTTTGGCCTACCGCTAGGCTTTCTTTCCCTAATTATGTACTCTATATTCTGTGGCGATTGTCTGGTTACCGAAGAAGACCCAGACGAGGACCACGAAAAGAAGGAGTAAGTGTAGATGAGAAAAGCAACCCGAAATGCATTTTAGGAGATCTCCAGATTTTTACGAACAAAGATTTAACCAAGTGACGTAGAAAAGCGACGGCGAAGGAATTCAATAAGAAGCATTAGCAGACCCCATTTCGATCCCTTAGAGCAACTTTTCTACCGCATATTTAGTGTATGTAAGCCAAATCTAGTCCTATGTCAACTCATCTCATGTATGCTGGGCGAGAACTTCCACATCCGCTTTAATATCCGGCATTTGACACAAAGAAATCAAATCGCATGCGTGCATGTCGAGTACTTTTTTCTCGTTTTTAAGTTAGTGAAATTAATAAAGATGATTTAGCGGATGCGTAGAACAGGAGAAACTTAAATTAGAAGCTGGATTTTATCAGCAGCCGTAGTCGTCGTCGTCGTCGCTATCGATGGCGGCCCTGCGTCGATCGTACTTCACAGTGGACTTGCTCTGAGGCATCTGGGCATTGACGCTCTCAAGGATGTTGACGAACTGGGCGTCGTCGAGTTTTCCACGCACCTGACCCCTTTGAGCCATGTTGATTACTATATTCTCAAACATTTGCGCCTTCTCCGGCTTGCTCACTTTGAGGGTGTTTACTGCACGAGGTTGAATAAGAATTTTGAGATCTTTGGAAGACTTGGGATTTGCTGAAGAAACTTACGACGCGCCCTGGCCTGCTGATCCAGAACTTGGGACAGTATCGAATTCGTCATCTCCTCCTGGGCGCGCATCTGTTCCTGTTGTGCTTGCTGCTTTTCCGCATTATTACCGCCGCCGCCCTAAAACAAAAGCAAAGGATTAAAGGTCACTGAAGGATACGGTCTAAAAGGAACAGGTGTATCAGACAAACAAAAAATCATGTCTCATAGGACTTCAGAGATGAAACCAGGACCAGATTTAAGATTAACTAGGAGTACCAGCCTTCTGTTACGTATATTTTCTTTACTTTTCCTTTCGAACAAATTATTTTTCCACACCTTATTGTCCAAATTCTTTTTGGAATTCTCTAGAGAAATCTTAGCCGGTTTGGCCAATTCTCCGATTGGCTTTACTTACAAATTGCGACTGCATTTGGGACATGCGCTGGGCGCGTAAGGCTTCCAAATCACCATCCGACATTGTGAACTCTCAATGTGAACACTGTTGTGGCAGTTAATTAAGCAATTCTTGAGTTTTATGTGATTACAGAAATAAAATCACGCAGTTTTGGGCAAAAAGAGTGCAGGCAAACAGTGTGACCCTGCTCGCGTGCAGGTAAATCTCAAAACTCATAAATGCGTTCAAGGAGCCCTGGTCACTACATTTTTTCAAGAGGATGAAGATAGAGCTGTAAAAACATCGATAGTGGTCCCACTCGATGGTTTCGATAGTGATAGTGCAATATAATATCAATTATAAAATTTGTTTAAATTTAATTTATTTGTTTTTAAATTTTTAGCCTATAAATACTTTTAAGTTTTTAAATTACCAAGTATAAATACAGCAGTCGCCAAACAATAACACGGTTGTAACTATTAAAAACGCAAAAA
>JAEIHY010019947.1:0-51560 GCA_018904565.1 Drosophila tsacasi
TAGAACCTAATCCATTTCCTTTTTCATAGGAACGTGTTGGCCAGCACACTAGAGATGCCACAATCCAGGGCTTGGGAATCGCTCAGCAGGCCGCTAATGTTGCTGCCACAGCCAGAGGTTGAATTTAAGCACCGATCATCCAAAAGCAAGAACCTTAATTTAATAACTTATTTATTTAATGAAAATATAAGTGAATAAAACGTACGAAAATTTAATAATCTGGGGTTTTATTAATATTCTTTAAAAGAGCTAGCAGAGCTGGAAAGTTGAGACCATTCAAAACTTTTTTAATTCAAGAGGTGACTAGGAAATCTTTATAGCTACATTTTGAACCAAAATGTAATTAAGAAAATCATTTTGAAATAAACCTATCCGAATTAGTATTATCAACATCCCAATTGTTAGATTTAAAAACCGTCATAGTGATGACTTTATCAATAAACGAAACTTTAGAAAAGTCTTCTCAAGACTTGTATCCCATTGCGAATCGAATCTAATCCGAGTTCTTTGACCAATTAAAATTGATCGTTTTCTTTTAATAAATATTATTTTGATCTTGCCAGTTGAATTACCAAGCATATTTAAATTTAATAAAGACTAAATTGGACATGTAGTCCATATATGAATGATTTAATATGCTTATAGAAACTAGTAATAAAATTATATTTTAAGATGGATAATAAAACAAACTGGTCCCTTAGTTTTGCAGCTATCTGAATAAAATTTTCCAAAAAGTCATATATGCTCTCGGAACGGGCCGGATTGCAGAACTATATCATATAGCTTTCACAGGAACTATCGGAAAATTTTGAAGAAAAAATTATAACTACTATTAGTTCGTGAATTTTAAACAAAGAATATCGCAGAAACTAACCGCAATCCTTAAATATACAATATTTTAAATTCTTACTTATTTATTATTTAAATTTCAGCTTGCCGAAGTTAGCTTCTTTCTTCTTTTATTCGTAGATAAAAGTTATATGCTAGGTTTGTTTTTAAGTTAGGTCCAGTTAAAGATAAACTATATTTAATTAATTGTACCTCTTTAAAAATTGTGTGCTTACCAAAAAAGAAAATAAATTAATTTTAATTACGGTTTTGTAAATAATATACTATTTATTAATATATATAAATACAATACAAATAATAAAGCTTATAAATATTATAAAAAAAACCAAACACAATAAATATTATTATATATAAATATTATAAAAAGAAAAGGAAAACCCCCAAAGGCCAATAACTGTCACAGTTGTAAAAGGTAATCCCAAGCAGATTTCTTTCCTCTCGTGTACTTTTTCTCAGCAAAAATCCCCGTTCGTGCCTTATCTGTACGATGTTTACAGGTTGTCCGTTCGCCTATAAAAGCCTGAGCCCTTCCAATCTCAATCATCAGTCATTCAGTACTCGCTGCTACAGAAATACCAAAGGCATCAGCTTAAACCTATTTTCCAGTCAAGGAATACACAAAGAACATCACCATGAACTTCAACCAGATTTTCGTTTTCGTCGCCCTAATTATGGCTATCTGCTTGGGACAGTCTGAGGCTGGTTGGCTAAAGAAGATCGGCAAGAAAATCGTAAGTGCTTTTAAGTTCCGAATTTTATATCAGGAGCTAAGCAATACCTACTTCACAGGAACGCGTTGGCCAGCACACTCGGGATGCCACCATCCAAGGCCTGGGAATCGCCCAACAGGCCGCTAATGTTGCCGCTACAGCCAGAGGTTGAAAATGATTCTGATTATATTTAAGAAACCTAATTTATTTTATTACGACAAATGTATTTATCCATATTAATAAAAACAAAAAAATACTTTAATCTCATACCATTTAAATTTTTTAATATTCTTGTCATTTATTTATATTTTTGAAGCTTTATTTTGAAATAATGGGTACAGTCAGCTATTTTATATAAAAGATTTATATGCATGCAACAATAAATAAAATGAAAACTAAAATTTGTATTTATATAACATTTTTAGTTTTAATAAAAACAGATTTATTTTAATAATTTTTATTTTAATTTATATTTAAGATTGCTACAAAAAGGATTGAGCTAAAAACCTTTTTTGTTTAGAAACCGAATGAATCTGTAATCGGTGTGTAAATCGTAACAGAAAATTAATTTTTCGACTCTAAAAACTTTTTTAAAAATCCGTTCAAAATATACCATTTTCTGCACAATATTAAGTGATATTTAATAAGCTAGCTAATTAAAAAAAAAAAAGAAAACAAACATCCATTAGGTTATTAGAAATTAAATTTATGTTGTATGAATGTTAAATGGTTTTAATGTATGAAATCAGAATTAGTTCTTTTCACAATGAAGTGTAGAGTGTATACATTAAGATTCTACATAAATTTTGACTTTAGAAATCAAAATCAAATATAATCACAAATTTGTGTATGCTATACCTAAAAAGCTGTTTAAATAAGTTGAACATTAATTATACGATTTCTTATGATTTGAATAAGTTCTTATAGTTTGAAGCATGACAAGTAAAGAGACCTTCTTCTTAGAAAATTTAGAGTGTTTCCCCTTAATTAAAAAAATGAAACCTCCCCAAATCTGGTATAAATTATTTAGAGTGATTCCAAACGGATTGGTCTCCTCTCGTGTACTTTTTTACGGGAAAATCCCCGCTGATTTCTTATCTTCCTGTGTCTTTTGAGCTATCAGTTCGGCTATAAAAGCTCAGGCTTTTCCTATACCAAGCATCAGTCGTTCAGTACTCTCTGTACAGCAATATCAAAAGGATCCCTTCAAAACACCTATCAAAGCAGGAATAATCCAGTAATCTCATCATGAACTTCTACAAGATCTTCGTTTTCGTCGCCCTCATCCTGGCCATTAGCTTGGGACAGTCTGAGGCTGGTTGGCTAAAAAAGATAGGCAAGAAACTGGTAAGGTTTTTCAAAAATATTTTTGTCTGTAACTGATCCACATTATTTTCTATAGGAACGCGTTGGCCAGCACACTCGGGATGCCACTATCCAGGGTCTGGGAATCGCTCAGCAGGCAGCCAATGTCGCAGCTACCGCCAGGGGATAAATTATGAATGTACAATCTATAAAATTAACTTATTTATTAAATTTAAATTACATTATATATCAGTAAAAAATAAAAATCTTTTTCCAATGAAAAAATTTTATTTGTGTCAAATTAGTAGATTATATATTTATAGATCGGTATATTGCAAAGATATACAAAATGTAATTATAAACATTTACCTTACAATATTTTACTGCTTCTGTTACCAAAAATATTTAAAGCAACAGAAACCTTTGGTAGTTTTTACAGTCTTCAATTCAGTTAATTTCTATCCAAAAATGTCCTTCTTAGAAACTTTATATTTCAATTCAGTAGTTTACGTTTTTAAATTACAAGGCTTGGCTTTCTCTTATTAGACGATTTCAAAATCGTATAATACGTAGTAATACTATATAAAAAGTTATGAATGATAAAAAGTTAAAGATACTCTTCCTAAAAAGATCTTCTTATTTTATTATTATTTATTTTTATTGTATTTTATCTAAATTATGTTTAGTACACAAAACTAATCTAATATAAGGTCGGCCGGTAGGTAATTAGAGTTATCCGTTATTTTCATTTTAAATTTTAATAATAATTAAATAAATATGACATTTTTGTGAAAAAGTACAAACAAATATCAGGAAATATACATTTGATTGTCTTTTCGTTTTGGTATATTCCTTAAATGAAGAGGAAAAGGATTCCTTTCATTTTTCTTTTTAGTTAAGGAAAACCATACATTTTTCAGAACTTTAATTTCTCCTAAACCGTTCTTTTGAAAGTATAAACTCAAAAGTGTACATAAATATTTGTTCATGTTTTATTTGCTTACATTTTTAACTTGTATAAAATAAAATAAATAAGGCAGTCTGATTAAGTGCTGAGCACTTTAAGATTCGACTTCAACCGCGGGCTGTGGCCGCCACATTAGCGGCTTGTTGGGCAATTCCAAGGACCTGGATGGAGGCATCCCGAGTGTGTTGCCCAATGCGTTCCTATGAAGAAAAACATATTAATTGAAATACATATATAATACATGTAAAACAAAACACTTACGATTCTTTTGCCCAGCTTCTTTAGCCATCCGGCATCCGACTGTCCCAAGCTGATGGCCAGGATGAGGGCGACAAAGACGAAGATTTTATTGAAGTTCATGGTGAGATAGGCTTGATTTCGATTTTCTGGACTTCGAGAATTAAAAAGAAAGCTGATGCTGTTGCAGTGAAGACTGAGCGACTGATGATCTGCGCTGGCAGAGATTAAACTTATATAGCAAAGCCAACATCAAAAGATTCTGAGATGCTGCAAAGACGGGGATTTTTTTGCTGGGACAAAAGTTCACCAGATGGAATCGGATCGGAACTGTCATAGATCGGCTGCTCGCACTTGGTATTTCAGAATGTATTAAGCCCACATATATATAGTTCCAAAATAATTGTTAATACATTTTATAATTTTCAGGATTTTGTAATATATAATCATAGTTTAAGTCCAAGTCATTTTTTTTTAATAATATCAAAATACTCTCTTATAATAAATATATTTTTTATATTTATAAAACTTTCGTTTAAATTATTATTTACAACTTGTATTCGGAATAGATATACTAGCAACAAGATGTAGTATTACTATGGCTTTTACATTTATATTTTCGTTAATTTAGAAATATATAAAATATGGACCGAATACTTTTTACGAGTATTTCCCTAGTTGAGCATTCCCGAAATGAATTTTTGCACTCAAAGAAAATCCCCTGCCTTATCAGCATCATTTAAAGATGCTATCAGGATGGGTTTTTCTGTATAATCTTTTCTATTATTAGTTTGGTTATCAGCTGCTCACTTATGACAACACCAGCTATTCAAAAAGTTAAACAACTTGCACTTTTTCTAATACAGGAATAAACCAGAAATCTTATTGAGAACTTTGAAAAAATGTAAATCTTTATCGCCCTTCCAATTGAAATTTCAATTATATTAGTATATCAATTGTATAAGTATATCTTTAATAAATAAAATGTTTTACTTTTAAATGTATAAATAATTAAGTAGTTTACTTTTATTTTTCCCTCATACAAGCACATTTTTTTCATAGCAACGAAGAACTTAGCCATTTCCTGAACTCAAGAAATCCCCTTAGTCAACATGTCTTTGACATTACCATAACGTAAACCACATACAATATATAATCCCCTCATTCAAACATAATCAATTTAGATAGTTTTAGGGGCACAACATTATAAGGAACAAAAAAATGTCTTAGCCCATAAAAAGTCCGGGAAATAACGCCAAACATTCGAGCGGCAAGCGTAATGAATTAATCAGCAAACACGTTTGACTTCGGCTTCCCCCATTAAAAACAGTAAAAAGCAAAACCAAAAGCAAACACAACAAATGCGGATTACTCAATGGGTTGAACGATCGTAGAATTGAGCAGGAACGATCTACTGACACATACGCGATACCTCGAACTAGACTTAATTGATGACTTGGAGAAATGTTAGTCAACAGCTGCCACTATCAATGGAATGTCTTTGCTTAAAAAAGTCCCTTATGTGATCTTTGCCTAATTAGGGCTTGTAATTGCTGTAATAAAATAATTTACACCGATCCCGATAAGAAACATTTTACTACAGATTAGTTTTATGAATGGAATTTCTCGCGTGTGAATTTTGTTTCCACAAAAAAGCACACAGAACTCAGTGATTCCAGTGATCCCACAGAATGGGAACCCGCACCCAAGTACTATGGATCCGATGACGCTTTGTCATTATGATTCAAGTGATCGATCAAGCTCGCGGGCGAAGCGGGACGCACACCTGATTCTTTCTTCTGGCTATTTATTCGCGGTTCTCTCTTTATCAGCGGCTCTCGTTTATCAATTTCTGTTCCGCTGTGAATCCCAGGAAAAAAGTTCCCCCATCTGATGATTACTTCCTTATCTGCAGGGCAAGGCAAGGCCAAGATGCTCAAACATTGAGCTCAGGCATTGTCTCCAGGTGGTCTTGGCTTCGGGTAATCAGTCAGAGGCGGGAATTTAGGTGCCGGGGGAAGCCTGTTTACGTGGTTAGTCATTCTGGTGGGGTTTCGCCTTTAAGGGGTAGTAAAAATAATATTTTTAAAATATAAGGAGTAAATATTATATATTTCGAACTAGAAACTAGACTAAAATCATGAATGAAATATAATTATAATTATATTCTTTAGGGCAGACTATAACCCAAAGCTTCTTAACTTATCCCCCTGATATCCATTTTAAAACCCCAACTAAAAGATACTCAATTCTTCCTCTGAAAGCTAGGATAATTTATGACTCTCCTTGATAGAGTACAAGCATCCTGCTCCTTCCACTTTGTAGTTGAGTAGTTCAGCATCTTTCGGTACCAGTTGCGGCATTTACTGACTTACTCACGCTCCTGTGGGCTCTATCAACTTAATACCAAGGATGAGCTCGAGAACCAGTATGAGGATGAGGTTGAGGCTGAGCCTGAGGATGTGGACTCGTCCTGGCAGTTATGACGCAGGACTCGCTCCCTCCTTTTTTGTGTCTCCGGCTGCCACTTGTAGCTGTCACTCAGCGGTTAATTCGAGCGATTTTATTTACATTTTGCAAGGGCAACAGAACCGGAAAGGAGCAACAGCGAGGCAAAGTCAGGGCCCAAGATGAATAAAGCGTTTTTACTTGTTAAGGAAATTAGTGGCATATCCTGACAAGGCGCACATCATCCTCGGAGCTTCCTACATAGTCTCTCAAGCCTCTATTTACCCGACTTCTACTCCTCGGATCACCCCAAAAATATATGTGTTTGTTCTCCCTGCTGATTTAATTCATTTGTTGTCTTTGCTGTGCGTCTATTGTCTGCCCCTCTATGTTGGTTTTTTATGGTCGAAATTAAAGTTACATTTACGGGGTGGTGGTTGATATTATTATGTGTCGATGCGAGGCCATCCCCCTCTTAAAGGATCAAGTACAGTTTCGGCAGTGCTTTAATCCAGCCTTACAGTTTATAACTTTAAAGTTATTGGGTATTTAAAATTAACGAATCGACAGTTTAGATTTGATTTTAGTTTTATTTCCATCCTAAATTTTAAAAACAGTATAAGCTAGAAATGTATTTAGTTAAGGAATTAGTCAGAAGCTTGGGGGTTGTCTTAGTGGGTGAAATAACTATAAAATTTTATATTAACTAACTGACTAATTAACAATTAAACAATAACTTTAGCTAATAAGAATTCTAGATTTGCACATTTGTAACTTTTTCCAATCCATCATTTGATGTCTAGTAAATCGATATATGTTATATTTATTGGCAGCTGCTCAAACAGAGAATCAAAGTCTTTTTTATTAATTAGCTGGGGATTCACTTTAGATTTTTATTTTCCATTATGTAGGCGAGAAAAATCCCCTTCCTTACCTTATCACCAGCTCTTGCTTCGCTATAAAAGCTGTGTCTCTCCCAAGTCCAGTCATCAGTCGCTCTCTGTTCTCCAAGCAACAGCTATATCAACCTCTTTACTACTTTAGCTTTTCGATAATCCAGAAATTAAAATCAGCAATCATGAACTTCAACAAGATCTTCGTCTTCGTAGCCCTCATCCTGGCTATTAGCCTGGGACAGTCGGACGCAGGATGGCTTAAGAAACTTGGCAAGAAAATTGTAAGTTGAAACTTATTATAAAAAATATATGTGAATATACATTATAACCCTCTATTTATTATTTTAGGAACGAATTGGACAGCACACTCGTGATGCTACCATCCAAGGCCTGGGAATTGCCCAACAGGCCGCCAATGTGGCAGCCACCGCCAGAGGTTGAAGAGGCAGCATCCGCCAGAGACCTCTCCTAGGATAACCTGCTTAATTATAAACACTTATTTATTTGCAATCACATAGAAATAAAACATATTAGAATTTACATCCCCGTCATTTACATATGTGTCTGAGTGTTGTTCTTCTTTTTTTTTTATTGGGCTTGATTACACTTTCCCAGGGTGGATGTGCATTAGGGGTTTTCCCACAGTTTTCCGGATACATTACAGTTGCCGGGCTTGCAAGTGTAAGGGCTCCCCTGGGCCATAGACCTTGTGCTCTCCGGGTCCACCTCTTGATGGTGGTCATTTCGGGCACAAAACGCGTTTAAATGTCAAAACACTTGTGAACGTGAACCTTTTCCAGGGCGGTACCGGGGTTCGGGTTGAAGTTGAAATGGGTCTAGCCCTTGGCCCATGTGTGCTGTGTGTGTGAGTTGTGTGTGGCATGTTGTGTTTTGTGTGTTCGGCTGGTAATTTGCTTTGATTTACTTACATGAGCGGAGGTCGCGACACGTGACCGCAGAGTTTACATTAAATTATCGGAGCTCCTTGTGGAAATGGTTAAGCAAGTTTTCGCGAAAAGAAACCACAGGGAGTGGAGTTAATGAGATTGGAATATTCTCGGAGGATCAAACTACTTGAAAATTAATGAGTTTTTGAATTGAAATATATTTATTTAGCCATTTTTCATAGGTAGGTAGGTTTATATACTAATCAGAGCTTTTCTGTTCAGATTTTCTTCGTTTTCATGAAATTTAAATTTTCCCCTAAAGTTCGATTTTGAAAAACCGCATCCGAATCAATTTTAAAGACACTTCCGATGTCGACCGGTGGCTGAGGCCTAATTACACGGCATCTCCATCGGATTAGGCCAACTCGCCTGGGAAATCGACAGCTTGGGACACCGACGCCTCCGGCTGAAAAGCGCTAAAAGCCAGAGCACATGGTCTGAATTATTGACAGATTAGAACGGCATCCTTCTCCGTTCGTCAGTCACCGCCGCCAGTCAATCATTATCATTCGAAAATCCAACTTGTAAAGGCTCAATTTGAAAGGTGGGAGGCGGAGATTGTGACGCGGGAGCCACCGTGGCAGCTGCCAAATGATTTGAATAACAATAAAGATCAGCTTTTGTCTGCCGGCTGTATTTTGTAATTTATGCATTGATTTCCTCTCTCTCTAGCAGTAATAATCATTTTGAAATTACATAAAGAAGGAGACTGGCTTTTGCCGCCCGCCCGTTGCGCGGAGATTGTAAAATTTGAAAATTTCATAAGCGCAAATCCCGGAAAAATCATGCGTAAGCCCCTCGAACGGCACTCGAGAATCTGTTGGAAAAATTGTGTAATATATGTAATGTGCGTCGCAGCTTCTAATAGGGGAATATATGGCTGGCACCCTGCTAGGCATCCCCCTTGAAAATCCCACTCCTCCTCTTCAGAAATCGTTTACAAGCCATTGAGAAGCCGCCGATGTATCAATAATATTTGCCCAGCGAGTTCAAAGGTGGTGAAAGTTGTTTTAAAAAATATTACACGCAGATGGGCCACTCGAGAGCGGAGAATAATGTTTGACTTAATTTCTTTTATGGCTCAATATAACCATTATTCGCACTACTCGAGCATAATCAGCAAATTTAAATTCAATTCGCCTGCCAGAGGAGTTTAAAGTTGAGGGAAAAAAGGGGCGTTGCCAGGCGAGTGTCAAATGCAGTCAACCATTTTCTCAGACCATTTTAAGAAGTAAATTGCGGTTTTACTTTCTCCTTGAGGATTTTACTGCTTTCTCTCGGTGCGACAATTTATCATATTTAAAATGTCATAATCTGTGTGTGTGAGTAAGATTTTGTATGGGAGTAAGATTTTATTGTAATGGAAGGGACTGTCAGCAATGGAAATTCACAAAATCCTGGGTGTAAGTTGTAAAGAGATAAGTTTACTGTCAAGTTTAAAATATTCTTCATATTATTCATAAACTTAATTAGATAGAATTTTATTGTATTAAAGAAGAAGGAGGATGTGCCTCAATTAAATCAATTAAAGTTTGTGCTAAACAAGAATGTGTACAATTATTATTTTTAATTGTTGTGTAAAAGAATATGGTTTCCTTTTACTGTAGATTAGTAACTTTTGCTGTAGTCTTAAAATATACAAAGAATGAAATATTTTTAAATCATATTTTTAAAATATGGAATTGAGAGAATCTTATAAAATTCTTACATTTTATATTGAAAATAATATAATAAAAATAATAAAATGAATATTAGGATAATAATTATTATAATGTAGAAAGCAAACTTTGGGCCGCCTGAAAATATATAATAACTTGACACTTCAAGAGCCGTATATTTTATGGTCAGCGGTTCTTAAAGCCTTTTCAATAAAAATGGGATGTTCTGAAAAAATTGAAGTTAGTCCAGTACGTAAAAGCATACAACAAGTAAAATAAATACTCCTCTACACAGCTTGTTAGTTTACTTTCTCATCATCAACTCGGCAATGCAATCAGAGCCTGGTCCGCCATCGAGACAGTCGCTTTGATTCCATTTCCAGAACTCAGACGGCATTCTAAACGCGTTATAAATCACACAGATAGACGAGGACGACACACATGAGCACACACCAGCATCCATATTGGATGGTTTGTAGATTTTTTATTTGGTTTTGTGGAGCAATGCGAAATAAGAGTAGCTCTCGCCGGGGCGAGAACAATGCAAAACAATTCAATTTATGAAATATTTTCCCTCAAACTCCCTTTTCACTCTTTGTCTATGCCGCAAATAAATGTTAGAGAGAGCAGATAGAGTTTGCCGGGAAAATGTCACGTCGAGAATTACATCTCATACGCAATTTGGGAATGCCCTTGCCATGGACAAGATTTATTGCCAGCTTGACGATTAACAAAGGTGGACCCTGGAACTGGCTATGGATGTGACCCCCTCTATGGCTCTGTGCCACCCTTAACCCCTCACCCCTTTCGAACAATTTAATAAACAGGCAAACAACAATGGCAGCGCTTTTGGGTGCCTTTTTGAGGACAAAACGAAACGGAATTGTTTGTCCCAGCGTCGACATCTCATGTAGGCATTTTTTATTGTGCACATCCTGAGTCCTTTGCCATTGAACTGAGGTCCTGTCAGGGCATAACTTTTCCCGGGGCAATAAAATCTATTCAATTGTTGCCAGCTTCCAGGCGACTGACTGCCAATGAGATCCTTTTCGATCAGATCGCGTGAGGATAGATAGGACACAGCAGTGCCAGGAATTCCACTCAGCAATATGAATATGAATATAAATGGATGAATGGTTAAATGAAAGAATGTAGGGGAGGTGTTGGCTCCCCAATCGAGTGCGTCACAACTGGATGACCTCATGGACTCACGGGTTTTTTATTAAAAATATTATTTGTAGTTTTTTTTTAGGTAAATAGTTGAAAGGGAATATGGCAGTGAAAATATATAAGGCGCATATTGAACATCTTCATCATTTATAGAATATTATTTGCATGAAAACTTTTTAAGATTTTATAACTTTTATAATTATTTGAATTTCCTACAAAGTTTTAACCGACTAACTACATCTATTAAAGGATACAATAAATAATTTGCCCAATAAAAAACACTAGTGATATTACATTATTTTTGTTTAGTAGCTTATTACCTGTAATTAAACTTCTTAAGAAACTTACTAACCAATTTATTTAGAATAAATTTCCTTTGGTTACTTTATTAATTAATTCCCACCGAGATAAACGAACAATCCAATTAAAACTGGCATCTCACGCAAAACTTTTGACTTTCAATTAATAACAATTTGACGCCTCAGCAGCTCCTTCCCGCAGCCAGGAACTCCCGCCAAATCCCTGGCCTCAAATGCGGAGATAAAAGATAAAAGAAATGAAGGCGCTCGGGCCGAAAGGGACATTTCCGTCTGACAGGCACACGTCAGATCCTGGCGAGGCGTAAATTAATCTCGATCCCTGGCAGCGAGCGGAGTGGCGAAAAAATTATTAATGAGACGCATGTGTGAGTGGGAAAATTTCTTAATCAAGGCGCAGAAAAAAAACGAAGGTAAATGGGTGCAAACGCAACAGGGCGAGCGACCCTCATTAACGGGAAATTAGTTTTGCTCTGATTTCTGTCATCTCGCAGAATCTGGCATTCTGAGTTTTCCCATCTAACAATGGGAACAGCTTTCCTTTTGGCCAGGGGTGATTAAATGCGGAAATGAGGCAAACACCAGGTCCTGCCGGCCGGTCGGTCGGTCGGTCGGTGACACTTTGGCGATTAGCGCAAATCAAAGAGAAGAAAAAGCGATTCCTAGGTGTCGCAATTGCAGGAAATTAGTCGGCCAAAACAGGGACGAACGAATGGTCGTCCAGGACGAACAATAGATCTGGGGATTAAGTTCTGGACGAATTTCATTTGAATTAATTTGCGGCACTCAAGTGCCACACATAAATCCTCTTCCCTCTGGCGAGCATTATGTAAATGTGAACTCTTGTCCTGTTCTGGTCCTGTGTTGCGTCCTTTGCTGGTCTGGCTACAGTTGACAGTGCACTGGGGAAAAAGGGAATAAGTTGGGTTCAGGATAAAGGGAATATAGTACAAAATGAAAAATGACAGCTCTGTTTAGGAAATTTTTTAATTGGTGTCAAAAAAAAGGGTATTTGTGTTACTTTCATTTTTATTCAAATTTCTCTCAGTGCCTCAAGGGGCGAGTGTATTGTGTGGACACCTTTTGAGTGCACTTAATTATGCGTGAATCTTGCAGTGATTTTCCCCGAATTTTTTCCAACGTTTCTGCCTCATTTTACACCAAATTTGCTGTGATTATTCTCCACTCTTTATGCTGCTGTCAGCAGCAGGTACAGTCCGACCCCGGTACAGTTGAACCTGCGTAGAAAGACTCCAATTATTCGGTGACTCCTGTTCTCTATACTATATTGAGTTTCATTCGCATTTTTCAATTACCTACCAATCTAGGTTTCAGTTTTCTCTTTCTTTGCCCATCATCTGCCCTCCACTTCACATTGTTTGTCCTGGCCGTTGTTTGGTTTATTGATATGTTGTCGTTGCGGTCCTCTGGGGAAAATGTCCTGGCAGGCCTCGGTTTCGGTTTTGGTTTTTCATCTCGCTGACGAACATCGAACAGCTTCCCCAATAATTTGTTTAATGGCAGCGTAAAAAATTAGACCATATTGAATGTCAATTGTTTGAGTTTTTGATTAAGGTTCGGTTTCCCATCTTCGGTCTGTTTGCTCTCAGCATTGATTAAATATTGAAAGAGTAAAGTAGCGTAACTTGAGGCCCTCCTGATCCGGACTTACCCCCTGAAAGCGGAGAGTTCTCAAATCGACTTTACAATATATATATATTTTTTAATAACAATTTCGGAAGTCGTCTAAGGTGGGCAGCTGTGGCGGCTTTGCGTCACCCAGTGGCATCATTAATCAAAACTCTTTTTATATTTTTTTTTTCACGGGCCACAGGACATTAGCATAACGAGGCTGAAGGGGAAAAAAGGGAGAAAGAAAGCAAAGTCGTGTCAATTTACGCGCCAGTTCCGAAAAAGGACGAAGAAAAGTCAAAGAAAACACTTTGCAGAGAGCTTAAAAATTGCAAACGGATATGAAAAGTCCCCCAGGTTTTCTCAGTCAGTCGCACATGTGCCCTGGTTCCCAGCCCAACTATTTAGCGGCAAAAACATCATTAATTTTTACAATCGCTGCGTCTAAATTTTGATGCTGATGCTGATGACATCAACGCCCAAATCATTTCTGTCACGCCAGGACACTTTCACCCATCCACCGCATCCTCCTTTCCATTGTTGTTGTCGCGACATTTGCAATTTTTATAAATTCGCAAAAGGAAGTTGACTGGAACATATGTCGAGCGGGAGTTCCCCGAAGTCCGTAAGTGTCTTGAAGAGCCCGTTACTTTTGACGTGTTGCTGATTGGCGCCAGTGGCAGTTTATGGAGGCAACAGATACCAGTGATGGCATCTGGGGATAGAAAAATATTTAATATAGCTAAAATGAAGAAGCTTAGGGTTTTTTTAAATTACAATGAATCCTAAAATAAACGAATGGACCTACAAATTAAAGAACCAACCTCAGAATCATTTCATGAATTAAGAAAAAGCCTCGAATGGACAAATGAACTCCAAAGAGATTATATAAGCTTCAAAACAAATACACAAGCCCTCAGAATGAATGAATAGATCCCAAAATGAACAAAATGAACCGTGAAAAAATTAATATTTTTTACTATTTATTTTGAACCCCTAAATGAACAAAAAGTACGATTAAATTAAAGAACCTTCAAATTATTTAATGAACACCAATGAAATCCTTAACATGATTAAATCCACATAAATGAGCACTGAAAAGAATAAATCAATCATTAAAATAAATTAATGAAACCTAAAATGAACAAATAAACCAAAAATAAATGTATACAACCTACTTAACAATGAACTCCGTAGTTGTTTATAATTTTGAAACCTTATAAGATATTTATAGAAACTATAGTCATAATTGCAGTCAAAGTCCACTTAATATCATCTTTTAAAATAGCTACAAAACCGCTATCTCTCACAACACTGATGGAAGGAAAAGCTGCTTCTGGCTTCTCCTTTCGCATTCGCGCTAAATGAATGCAAATTTTTATTTAAACATTTCGCTAAATGGCAACGAGCTGTCAATATGTTTGTCCGTATCTTCATTGTGTCATGAGAAGTTCGTGAACTTAGGGCGAGACTCTGGGAGACGAAGGGCGGAAGTTGGCCGTGAGTGCTAGTGACAGCTTGAAAAATGGCAAGTTGAAGCAAATCAGATTTGCGTTTCGTGTTTACACTCTGATTCGCATCGAATGAGTCGGAGTTAAGCGAAGGATACGCTGTAGTATCTTTTATTGCTTTCAGGAGGCGCAACTGTACCGATCTAAGAGCTCATGAATACGTTGATTAAATGGGGACACGCAATACCCCGAATGACCAGCAGCGATGTCCTGCGAACCCTTTTAAATTGAAAACATCCAAACAGGACCTAACGAGCGTAAAATGCGTTTTGAAGTTTGCCAGCATCATCATCCAACCTCATCATCATCGTCCCCATGGCAACCTTCAACCCTTGCACGCCTTCGTGGATTGCCAAAGCGTGTTAGCCAATTAACAGACCGTTGACCACTTGACCAGCCGGAGAAAGTGTTTCCCCCTGCCACACCATCCCCTGCTGTCTAATTGAAAGTCATTGTGTGCGTGTGAGTTGAACATTGAATTTAAAGTCCTCCGCCGCTGCGTGGCACATTTGTCGCATGAGCTTGCAACCTCAAAGAGATCACAACGGAACAGGTTGGCCAGCTGCCCAACTGTCAAATTTGACAAATGACTGGTCAAGCGGGTCGCGGCATCGGCTTGTCCTGTCCAATTGTCCCGCATGAGTAGGCAATTCCAAGCGCGTGCTTTTTTCTGGTCATGTGGTCATTGCACACAAGTTAAACAGTTGTACAACTCCTTCCAATTTTTAAAAAAGGATCAAGCTGTTAGAGAGGACTGGTCTTTGCTTCAAAACAAAATTCAAAAATGCAAAAACCTAAAATTAAACCGAGGCAAGATTTAATTAAAAATTAATATAATATCTTTATTAAACAGTATTTATGACAGCATGACTTTGAAAGTATGTTTCCTGTAAAATTTTTAGCCATTTTCTAGGCAGTATAAATTCAATTCAATTAAATAAATTTTGAAAAGAGAAATCGGTGCTTATTATTTTCCATATCGCGATGCGTGTCAAGCCTGTCACAACCTTATCATTACCGCCTTTATCTAACCTAATAACTGAGTGAAATTGAAACAGCTTAACCCTTATAAACAAGTCACAGCTGTCAGAGCCTTAACCCGCTCAGAGCCTCACCCCTTTTGTTCCCGCGATAAATCAACGCGTCAAATGGGAAAACGAGAGAGATTCCCTGTGAAAAATTACGAAATATGAACGCGGATGCAAAGTGTGTTCCCCCAAGGAACAGGGGCCACCAAGTCAAACCGCACGGCGTTCGAGGAGGCAGGATTTGGGATTGGTTCGGGGACTTACAACCGTCCAACATCAATCAAAACAGGCGACGAGCGTTGCCGTCGCCTTCGATGATGATGATGCGATTTGCACTAACGATGCAATGCGAAATAGCGATTCCTACATGGGATAACTCCCTCTTTGACACTCCCCCCATGTAATCCACACATGTGTGACAAGAAGTCATTTGAAATTGGTTGAAATTTAAAGTAGTTTGCCGCTCATGCACGCGTTCGCGTCCTGCTTGGGAACCCTTTGGGATTTCCCTGCCGCATGGAGTCCTTTGAATAATGATGATGATGTCGTCATCGTCGTCGTTGCGGGCTTTTCATCCGCCTTCTACGGTGGAAATTTGCATGTGAAATTCAAATTCGGGAGTGAGAGCGCGGAATTTGGCATGTGGAATGCGCCATGTAATTTACACGTCTGACAAAGTATCAATGCCAATGCCGATGACACGGAACCCGCCGTCGTCCTGCGAAGTCGATCCCTTTTTTCCCGAACGGCGGCGTCATCGTCTCACACACATGACACAAATCGCCGCAAATCGTTTTTTACAGCACAACAAAGAGTTGTCACACTCGGAAAATAAATTAGAAAGTTAGGAAAACCAATTTATAAATTCATGGAGATAATTTACTTTGTTAAAATATTTTATAAAAATTTTAAAGTGGTTTTTATTGAGAAATTGAATTATAAAATATATTTCCTGCCAACTGTGTAACTGTTTAAACCTATTAAGTTATTGTTTTTATGTTCTTTTTTATATTTTTGAAATTATCAAATATTTTTAAGAGCTCTTTCTGTTTAAGCTACCCAACATTCACTAGTATTTTAAATGATTTTAAGACTAATACATTTATTTTAAGAGGGACCCCTTTATTAACTCCACAAAGATTAAAATTCAAAGCCATTTTAAATTTTAAGCAAGCCCCTTTTCCCATAGACATTATGAAGAAAAGAAAATCGTTTTGGAATGCAACCTCACACACCCTTAGCACCACCCCAGCCCCTCGTAATGTGTGTGTTTTCACGCCGTCGAGGAGGAGGTGAAGGCGGGGTGTGGCCAAGCTAAGGGGCGGGGTGCAAAAAAATATCCCGCGGCGCTTTCGCTACACATCCTCAATCCACACACAACACAATGTGTGAAAGTTTTTTTCTGTCTCGCAGCCGGGAAAATAAAAAACGAAGCTCCGCATGTGTCAGCCACAGGCTCAAGGGTTTCTCCATCCTGCTAACAAAAAAAAATAGAAAGGAACCCCCATTGGGGGCTGTTGTGTCTGCAACTGTTTAGTAGTTTTTAATGTTGTTTCGCTCCCCGAGGCATCTTGTACTCTACTTCGAAATTAATTTTAACCACAGAAATGGCAACATTTCGATGATTAATGATTTGTTTTCGGCCTCAGCACGCAATCGAAATTTGATATGTTTCTTCTTTTTTTATTCTTTATTGCTTGCAAGTTGAGATTATTCATTTCGCTGTTAACATAATTCATTAATAATTTTTATGACCGCTTGTCAGTGGGCGCAGCCAGGAGTATTTGACTTTCCAAAAACAATCAAGCTGTGAGGTACAGTTGCGTCCAAAAGGAAATGTCCTCGTGGACTAAAAAAGTGATGAAGGGGGCATGCAAATGGCGCACGACCTCTCTTCTTTCATCATTCGCTTTTGGCCGGGAGTGGAGCAGCCCATTCGGGCCAATCGAAGCAGAAATGCCTCAAAACGTGTGCCACACATGTCAAATAGGGCCAATGTCAGTCTGCCCGGTACCAGATAGTAGCCACCTTCTCCCGGAGGCAAACCCTTTAATGAAACGACGGGCGGTTGCCGCAGAAACCGGCAAAGGACAACAGCGGCTGAAATAAATGAAAAAATTGGCTTATAAAGCAGATTATGAGGACTGCAAGATACTTTCTAAAATATATTGTCTAGTATAAAAATAATTAAGTTATACCCTCAGCAAGTGAATCAAAATATATACGAGCTAAGTTTTGCTAATTAAAAGCTTACCTCTTTTCCGTAACCCTTAAAAAATATAACTATAGGTATTAGTTTAGAATTTACAATAATTTTTAAGATAATTACCCGAAACACTCTCGAACTATGAATAATTTCAAAAATTAAGTTGTGAAACCTCTTAAGAGAAAGTGAAATCCTTCCTAAAAGCAACCTATCCACTGTCTAAAAATCCCAGGGTATTTGCGCAAAAAAAAAAAAAACAAATTTTGCAAACTTTAAAGTAAACAATATGGAGGGCAGCATCGCATCACAACCCATTCCAACCCAACCAAACAAACCTTTCATCCTACCCTCGGGCCAGCGACTCTGCATTGCGTTTGACAAAATGACATCCCAGCGCGGAGACCAGGAGTGCCAGGACCACCGAAAAATGGAGTGGGATCTGGTACACAGAACTGAGGGAATCCTGGCAGGAATCAGGACAACAATCAGGCCCATTGAGCCGTGGCTGGTGTTTGGCGACCAGAGACCGGCGACGTCGCCTGCGTGCTTCACGCTTTATTGGATCCATTTCGCATGTGAAGAGCATCCCGTGGCCCTCGTCCTGCTCCTCCTCCATCTGGGCTAATTTGCAAATAATATGCCTGTGTGTGTCTTCCAGCGAGTGCGTGGCCATGGCATGTAAATTCGCAAAAAGGGGACGCTAAAAATAAAAAGGGGTTTCCCCAACCTCGTGTTTGTTCGCTTTGGCGGTTTCCGCCATCAAAATTGGAAATTAGATTTGGAAATCCTTTCACCCAGCGTCTCTTTCTTTTATTTCCTATTTACTTTGGCAAATTAAGGTCGCAATTTTGCGCATTTCACTCAGTGCTGTTTGCCGCGGCCTTTGAAGATTCCGCTTTCAGCTCACGTGGCCACGTTGACTCAATCCTTGAGCCAAAAAAGGTCCTTGTGGTCCTTCTATTTGCGGCCTCTTAAGACGAACGGTAAACATGTTGCCAAATTTTATTTGTTGTGCAAATCTTTGATTTTTCAAGCGGTTTATCTCTGGTCGACTCTTATCGTGATGGCATTGACAAATCAACTTCTGCGATATCCTTTTGCTGGTTCTGGACAGCCTGAAAAAGCTTTTAGTGCTCAAAGATTGCAGAGAAAATAATTTTTTACATTTTAAAGAATTTTTTAAGAATATTTTTTTTTAAATATTAGCTATTGAGGGTCTAAAAACGCTTGAAAATTAATTTAAACCTATGCGGTAGATCATTTTATGGTATTTATAGCCAAAATAATATATTTTATTGCACTTTTTAAGGACTTTTCAAGTTAATTTTCTTTCTTAGACACTTCCAAAATATAAAATTCTTAAGAAAGGAAAACAAAATAAACTATTAAGAATTTTGGGCTATTTCTAAGCTTTCGAAAATCTTTTGCTTAGTTTAATATATTTAATATATTTTTTAATATCATATATTTGTTGAATAATTACTAGTTATTGCTTATTAATTTTATTTAATCATTTATTCCCCATTCTTATCCCAGTGTTTTCTCATATAAAACATGTTTATCGTGCACCAATTGAATTAGATTGAATCCATTTCCAAGAAATGACTGCCACAAAAGTGTGTCCACTTCTGACAGGACGGAACGGAACGAAAACTTTTCCATTATGCAAATGGCAGCTGGCGATAAGGATTCCAGCAGGTAAGACGCTGCCCGACAATTGATTATGATTATGATTGAGCGGCGCGGAAAAGTCAATAACAATAATATTATGCAGATGCAGATACAGATACAGTTGCCACAAAAGGCGACTGAACAATGGGTTGGGGGGAAATATATATCCCCCCCGTCAGCTACTGTGAGCACTTAAAATTAATGGAAATGTGTAGCAACGCCAAACACACACACAAATAAAATTTAAATAAAATCCCCGCAATGCTCGAGTAACTCCCCTCGACTCTCTGTCGAAGCGTAAAATATTATGTCATTATCAAGAAGGGAAAGCAATAAATTTCTCTGGCCGCGCGTTAGTCAAATTTCAATGCAGCAAGCCGGAAGGAAAAAGAATCCTGAATTTACAATTAGCCGCGAACGGAGTCCTCGAGGTCGTGTCGCCATGGTGTGTGCCAATTGATAAAGCTCGAGAGCAGCCACTGCCCCGCGTCTCACTCAGTGTCCTGTGGCGTTGTTCCTTTGTGCATTTTTTTGTTTCGTTGGTTATTCCACCTCGCAGGTCACTGACGAGTGCCACTCAAAGGCAGGACTAGAAATGAAAGTTCACTGGGAAAAAATACAGAGCTAAGGCTTTCAAAGTAAATATTTAAATATAATATAAGCATTAGAGGCAGAAACCTTACAAAGTTTACAAAAATATCCTTAAAAAAAGCTTTACTTTACTTTACTTTAAATTTTCAAATAAATTAAGGAGTTATATCTTATTTCCCCAAGTGTAATGCTGGGACCACCGCGGTGTTGCCATTCGAAATCTTTAGGAATATCGGCATGCGTTGCGTCTCAGGATTCTAATTACGCGCAGGACACCTTGGAGGAGGACACTCAAGAGCGCTGCTGGTGACATCCGTCCGCCACGGTTGCCTTGGCTGCCCTTTTGGCCAGCTTTCCACTTCCCCATATCCCATATCCTGGACAACCTTCAAGGAGCGGAGTCTCCGAGTCATTAAGCCGCTGTAATTGCCGGCCACGATATCGGACCCACTGGCTCAATAACCATAAATATGCGGAGCGAGATAAACTAACCCAAACCCCCCGCAGTTTTTATTGCCCGGAGACTTTCACTTGATTTGCTTGTGTCAAAAGTTTTGGGCCACTTCACAATCCGGTGGGGGATTGTTTATGGTTTATGCCACGATATATATATATATATAAGTAGTAGCCCCGCCCCCTGGCCGCTCATTTCCGCAGCATTTCGAAAGGAAGAATACGGAAATGACATTTTTCTACGGCGACAATTTTTCGCCAACTGACATATATCACCTCGAATGTGAACGATTTCCTTCCACAGATCCCACCCCCCTCTCCGACCCACGTTCCACATATCCGCCTTTGGTTTTTCCCCTTGACTGGCCCTTGAAAAATCTTGGTATAAGTCGATTATGTGCGGAAATGAAAACCCATAAAAATCCTTTCCTACGGTGATTAGTTAACATATTTATTTTTTTTTCGTCGTCGTCGGGGCGCCAGCCCAAGGATATTAAAGAAGGGAAGGAGAGAGACCCGAGCAGGGCGCACAAGGGAAGCAATTATTTATGAGAAATATTATTTATTATTTATTACATGTTGTCGGTGAGTTCCTTTTTGTGAGTGTCCTTTTGGAAATGCGGCCTCAAGCAGAGGTTGAGGTCCATTAAATTTTCCCTGCTCGGTCATTTATGAGCTATGCATATGAAAAGAGAGGGTCGTCGTCCTTAGATTGGTTTGTTAACGTTCACAGGATATTTTCATGTGTGTTTATTTTGTGGTAAGAGGCCTCTAAAGAAAAGTATTTTCCTTTCTTAAATTTTCCAAAGAAACACTTAATTTGCGTAGATTTTTACCATCACCTAGCTTCGATCCTCAAAGAGTCTGATTTAATTAAAGAAGAAAGGAAAACTTCATTATGCATACGCCATTAAAAACAAATTTATCCAATTTAACTCTCAAGTGGGAAGGAAGCACAACGGGAAAATGAAAATTTTCCGCCACCGATTTGGGGGCAAATTACCGCACAAAAGTGGAATAATTTAAAAATTAGAGAAGTCGAAAAAAAAACGTATATCAATTACGAGGCAATTTGCATAACTTGGCAGCGGACAAATTGGCTTCCGCAAGAAGAACAAAAAATATATATAAATAAAAAATGAAGAAGAACCCAAAATGGCCGTCGGATTGCGGTTGCATCCTGACAGCGCTGACAAATAATGGGAATCAATCACAGGACCCTTACCCCCTGTCGCGTGTTGGAAACTAATCAAAATTCAATTTCGGCGTCCTGTATCTCAGTTTCTCTCCATTAAAATCAAAATTCGCAAATGATGCGCATAATCAACTCAGGAAAATAGAAACATAGAGAGGTTGAGAGGGAGAGACTTTCCCAGGATCTAGGACCCTTTTGATCGGTTAATTCGCCATCGTCCTTTTGGTGACAATTGAAAAATAGCCGCACATTTGGCCGCTGCCAAAACATGTTTGCAAACATGTAACCCCCTCCGACTTCCGGATCCTGGCTGCTGCTGCTGCTGATGCTGCTGCTGCTTGTTGTGGCTGCCGGAGCGTATCAATAAATCCATTTAAAATTGCGTGCAGGCCGCGTGTGTCCTTTTGGATGGAGTGCCCTGTCATCCGGGCCGCATAATGCAATGGGTATTATGGCTGCTTAGTGCTCGGCACACACACGGGCACTCCACTTCACTCCGTGATATTGAAAATAAATTGGCAGCGACGGCAAAACAAAAGCGCCAAAAAGACGTCACCAATTGACATCGATCCCGGGTTTTATTCCTGTTTTTTTTTTTTTTTTTGTGTTCCTAGCTAATACCAGCAACCCTGCAACCCTCAATTTAAAATGCAAAATCCAAAAAATCAAAGTAAATCAATTTCAGTTGCAAAAACATTCGCCAGAGCACGTTCTCTCCCTCACCCTCTCCCCTGGCGAATTTTCCCGCTCACTAAATCAGCCAATAAATCAAATTGCGAATTTTTACTTTGGGAATATTATGCGCATATGGGAAACTCCAGAGGGCGAAGGATACAGGGAAAAGTTGGGGGTTTGCAGGACACTCAGTGTAGTCTCCTTCGCTTCGTTTATTGTAATTTGTGCGAAATCCTTCAAATCCTGCGCATTTATCACGAATATGCTCTCATAAATCAGGACACATGCGTGCAGATGAGATGCTGTGGCATCCTAGCCTCCTGCCACTTTCTGCCACTTTAAAATGGCCCATAAAACCAAACTTCTCCACGGACGCCTTCTAATTTGCACATTTTCACTATTTTCTCACAATTTCCCGCTTTCCCCTTCCACAAACCATTGTTCTCGATTTTTTAATGTGGTTATTTATGCGGCCTGTTTATGATTTTATGTGCTTTCTATGCTAAATAGATCGCAGTCACAAGGTGACGTCATTTATCATGTGAAGGGACTTTCTTTTGGGGGCGTGGCAGGCAGCACTCGGTGAAAGCAGGAAAAACCCAACCACGTTAAGATAATTATGAATTATTATTGGAAAGCATTGAGGTTATCGGATAAAATTAGGTTTTGGTAATTGAGGAAAACACACACTTCATTTGGCAAGGAAAGCGTTTTTTTTTAACTTTAATTTATAGTTTAAAGGGTTTTGTTTAAGTTCTAATAAATCATTAAATACTTATCATGAATATTTTTAGTTTTGCTTTAATAATGAATTAGCTGTAAGAGAGTTAAAGTAATTTGTGAAGTTTGTCTTATAACTCTCAAGCTTAACATACGATTGTATTCAAGTTTAAGGAATACATTTATCATGTCATGTAGGTAAAAATAAACTCTGTTAAGTTTAGAACAATGTAAATTAAAATTAAGCAGCCTGAAAGGAGTTAAATACGATTTATAGTTTATTTAAAAAATGTATTTATCTACATACTTCCCTAAGTATTCACATTCACTTCACTCCAATCAAATGCAAGACAGATATTGTAAGGGCTCTCCATACTTTCAAATTGAAATTCAGTATAAACTCCGAGACTTTTGTGAGCTGTCTGCATTTTCCAAGTGAACTTGTGGCTAATTTGCTTCTAATCTTTCAAGCATCTGAGCATCTGAACTTTCGCCAAGAAAGAAATGTCAAGAAAACTTTTAACGAAACGAAGACTTTCCCGGCCCACCCCTCCTCTCTCTATTTCTTTGGGGGACAAAATGCTTTCAATTATTTAGGGAAAATGCAAAAGTCCATCCGACTTTTTATGCATATATGCACTATAGATGGCACATTACACACATTACATTCATAGATGTATATTTAGATAAGTATTTACGACTCGCCCGTCATGTTGTCAATAACAATTTGGCAATGACAACCCCTTCGAGCTGGGTGGCTCTAGACGACGCAACAAATCGCTGCAAATTACATTCATAAAATTTTATCACCCAATATCGGAAATGGATTCCTTGTTGTCCGGAGACGAGCCAGCAGACTAATGATGGCCATCGCCATCGCCATAGTCGTCGTCGTCGTCGTCGTCGTCTGACCCCGACAAAGGAAGCAACTCCCCGGATCAGGACACCATCTGCGAGGGAGTCTCTGGGCTTGGGAAAGGGTTTCTGGGTCTCTGGTTGGTCATAAGCACTCATAATTTCATTATTATAGAGTGCCAAGTGCATGGAAATGGGCCATTTGTGTGGAATGGAATTTTAAGGTGCCGTGACTAATGCCAAGGAGCTGCGAAAAAGACAGAACTGCTCCTAATTACTCCGAATTACTGGGGCTAATTTGAGGGGTATTCGTCATTGCCAAGGAGATGATATATTTGGCCAGTGGATTGAAACAGAAATTCTCCCGGGACTTGGGCATTCAATCATGCCAACTGTTGCCATCACTCAGGCTCAATCCGAGTCCGAGTTTCCCGGGGAAACGGAAGGGTAAGGATGGGTCACAGGTCCTGCAGCTGTAATAAATGAAAACGACGGCTTCGGATTACATAACGCCAGAACGCCCTTTCCATGTCGCCCACTCACACCCCTTCAGCTTGGTCAGTTGGGTTGGTCATCCGACGATGGGATTGCAAGGAAAAGCCACAGAAGGGTCCTGAAGATGGAACGCGTGTGTGACCACAAAACCACAGATTGGTCGTTGGTTCTTGGTCCTTAGACGTTGGCCCCCGGCAACCAGTTGATTACTGGCTAGCGAATTAATCAGGCATGGAATCGTCATCGTCATCCATTCCGTTGACTTGCACATTTCATTTGCTAATCAAGTGCGTGCCAGGGAGTATCCTTCTAATTGTCGGGGGAGAGTCCTAGGAGAGGGAGGTATAAATATAATCCAGTTAAAGTAGAAAGGCTTCTGCAAATTACAACTTTCAATCATTGCAGTTTTAGTCCCAAAGAAAAATACACAATGAAATCTATCAAAACCATAACCAGCAAGCACTTGAATACTCTGAGATTTGGAGGGTATCTAGAGAGTTTTATTTGGGGTCTTAAAGGATTAGGCTTAAGCTTAAAAATTAGAGAAAATTATTAGCAATTTATTAAATAGTTTATTAAATAAATTTACCGACAAGAAAGTATTTTTTAAATATTAATATTGCTTGTGAACTTCCTACCAAAAAAAAAAACTGAAGTCACTTTAATTCCTTCTTTAATTTCTATAAGTTAATATTTATTTTTCTAATAAGTATCCATAATTCGACTAACATCACTTCCCTACTTTATTTCTCCCCTCACAAGCAGCCATAAATTACAGAAATTTGCGACATAAATCAAGGATGAAAGGACCACAAGGAGTCGCATATTGGCAGCATATAAACTTTTCACTTTTCAATATTTGCTCGGACAACATCTTTTGTCTGGCTTTAAGTCCAACTGTGCGTTTGATTTGTGGGCTTGATATGTTTGACATATTGAAGTGGTCAGCCATGAAGAGGGGAGTTGCCTTGGCATACAGCATATAGAGTGAGAGCGAGGGGGCGTGTCCAGTCTGGGAGGAAACTGGCTCAAAGTTAATTGATTAACGACACGAACACGGGTTGGAAAGTGGAACATTTTGACAAGGGAAGCCGTAGGAAAAACTGTTTATCTGTCGTCACATTTCCGTAAGAGAGATTTGAACAATTTCCACAATGATTTGTGGCCATTGTCCAGCTCAAATTGTCCTGCAAACGGACAACTTGGATATTTTCTTTGTGGCAAATTGATTGGAATTTTACGAGAACCAGTACCTGGTTTTCATATACAAAGGGCTTCCCTGGTCAAGCCTTTATGGATAAGTAAATGTTCCATAGGGGGTGGTTACCCTTAGTATTTTCTTCCCCTCTTCGCTGTCATTCAACTATATCCACTTGGACTTATTTATGCTTTTAATAAGCAACATGACATGCTGCAAATGTCAAACCTCGGCTGTCATTCAAATGTATCCTGTATCCGGCACAGGATGCGCTTGATTACTTGACATATACTGGCCTGGTGGATAGCATGTATTAATGAAGGAAATAAATTTAATTTTGGCAATTAATGCCTGGGCCATGGTCCACTGGGGGTCCTTGCCGGGAGAGTCCTTGCCCTCGTTCTAGTCCTGCGGCATCAGATGTCAGCACTCCACTGTACTCACAATCTGTTGGGTTTATGTTTATCATTATTGACTCGTGAATAGTTTTCCCCTTGCATTTCGTAATCAAATATCGCAGAGTCCAGCGCTCCTTTCACTTTCTCTGCCAGTAAATTTTCGCAAATTGCAATAAAAGGGAAATCTGGGAGCGGGGGTAACGACTTTCCCCGAGGGTGGACATTGCTTAGTCATCATCCTCATCATTCCCGATGATTGTCATCGTCGTTGGCGCGCCATTGTCTTGGCCCTGGGGCGGCTTATTGGATTCCTCAAGTGATACTTTGAGGCTCTTAGCGAAGCACTTTCTATATTCAAGGACAGCTGACCAGGATCACTCCGTGACAGGGGGAAAATGTAGAAGTTTTCTAGGATATTTCTTATTTACTTTTTAAAGTAAAGACTCCTTTAAATTAAAGAATTTACTATTTTACCCATTGAAAACCCTAAATTTTCCACTGTTTCAGCATTGAAAAGTCACAGAAAAGTTTCCTTACTCTGCTGGCTTTTGTTCCTTGGCCACATCAAAGACCAGAAACTCGTCAGACCACCTTTCTCTTGTCTTTCCAAGGATGCGAGGTGTGAAATCCTCTTTCCACTAGACACACTCACACACACACTCACCCCCAATTAGGGAATCAAAGAGGAAAGGAACCTCAAAGGGAAGCGCTGGAAAGTCTGCTAATAACCTGATTAGAGATTAGCAGGAAGCTCGCGGCACTGAGGCTTAATTAAATGCTACCTGGGAAAACGCGACCAGGGACTTTCCGTTCCACACATGTGAAAGTGAAGCCACACAAAGGGAAGAGCAGGAGCAACAATTTCCATTTCCCGCTTTCCCAGCTCCCTTGGCTGCCCGCGGCTGGCCGCATAAAAAGGATAATGTTTCACTGGTGGTCGGTGGTCGGCTGGTCCTGCTCATCGCTTGTATCCATTACACTCGACTGGCGATGACCAGGGATCGGAAATGGAGGCGATTCCGAGGGGTGACTCAGATAGTAATGGCAGTCGGGAAAAACTCGCCAAGTTATAGAAGAGAAAGTAGAGAAAAGGCAGCTACAAAAAAGCTAAATGCATTTCCTCTGGCAAGGCCAACGGCCAACGGCCAACGGCGATTAGTCGAGTCCATCAATGGCACATCAAACTGTCCGGCAATAACAACAATGGAACCATTCAATCAGCGAGCATAAAAACATAAAGAGATTTTAATTTTTTGATTATGTGTGTGCGAGTGCGTGTCCTGCATTTCCCCGGGGGGGAAGGCGAAAACTCTCCTTTGTTGGAAATCGTTAATCAATGAACTCCATGCGTGCAAGCACTCCCTGCCCTTCGATTTTCCGCCAAGACGGAAGAGCGATGAAGAAAAGACCCTTGGTCAGATCGCTTGTGCGCTTTAGCATAATAAAAAAAAAATCAACATCGTTTGGCCGGAAAAAACCGGACTTGATTAAATTTCAATGTTGATGTCGTGCCACGACTTGGACCAGACAGGACCCTTCTCTAATGCGGCGTAATTTCGATTTAAGTAATTTCCTTCTTTAGCATTCGTGCATGGCCATTGATATGTATAGTAAGTAGTCCAGCCCTGCATCTGACGGGGAAAACCTATCCGATAATTGGAGTCAATCAAGGGAATGGCGTGAGTGGAAAATGGAACTTGATTAGTAACAGTTCAGGTCTATGTACTATAGTTCACTTGCAATTAGGGAACTTGGGACCTGGGGACTTTTTTGTGCGATGGGTTCATCATTAGGAAGCCTTAATTTAGTCCAACTTGAGGGGTATTAGTTTAATTGGACGTGTTCTAGAGTGACAGTCTTCGGGGAAAAGTTAATTTGGATTTAACTAATGTAATGTAATAAGTTAAATAATTCGTAAACAACCTTTAGTTACAGCAAATATGACTAATTTACCTTTCGAGGTATGTATTCTTAGTCATAAATAATTCTGCTTTTAAAAAATAATAAATTCCATTAATAAATCTCATCAAATTACCAATATATTCCTATGTTCTTATTACTCCCCGGTTACCCTCTATTTACATATATTGAACTGATTATAAGAACCCCTTTCTTACGCACATTTTCCCTAACTTTCACCTCGTGTAAAAACTCTCTTTGCTTCACATTCAAGTACCCTAAATTGCATATTGTCGAATCCTTGGAAAATGTATTGCCTTATCAAGCAGATCCTTATTGTTATATTCTCTCCCATCGGGTGTCTCTCTCGTAGAACCTCCTGCTTCCGCTCAATTAAACATTCGAATGCAATTTGAAGAGAATCCTTCTCGCGGCATCTTTCTCCTCGTATAGCAACAACAAAAGACAAATCATTCCTATTAATTCCGCACTCGTGGAATGTTTCATTACCAGTTACAACAGCACACCCAGCACTTTCAGATACTCCACATGTGCCTCCTTTTGTGCGGATTCGGATACGGATTCGAATTCGGAGGCTGAGCAGGAGATGGATATGGAGATGGAGTTGGAGTTGGGTGCTGCCTGCTTACTTTTAATTTGCCTGCCCTGCCTTATTACGTTCATTCATATGCAAATCGCTGGACTGTAACACACAGGCCCAGGCATCAACAATGCCGTGAAGAGGGAAAAGTCACTGGAGATGGAAATGGGAAAGGGAAAGGGAGTTGGAGATGAAAATGGAAAATGGCAGAGGTTGCCTCTCATTGTTCAGCATTCGCTCTGAGCGATTAAAAGAAAACTTGAATGTGCACTCAAAAATATAAAGCAATGGAAATAAAAGTTGTATTATGAAATTTATTATTACAACGAGTAATTGGGTTTCTTAAAAGTAAATAAAAACACATTGTATAAAATGGTAAAAGCTTTAACTAAGTAAAATAGAGTTTAGTATAAAATAAATATTTGAATATATAAAACGTACACATTAAAATAACGTATACTTTGTTTTTTGAAGTACGTGAAACGTTTTGCCCTTACCTATGGATGCCTTTTCACTATTTATTCTTAAACAAAAATATTTTGTAATAGCTAAAAAGTATTTCTTTTAAAATTTCCTTCAAATACCTCCTTAAACCTTATTTTGCAGTGTATTCCAAGCATACGAGGGCTCTACCAAAAAGCATCTTAAAGAAGGCTTCGGCTGAGACAGAGACTGAGAAGCCGGCGGATTTTCACCTCGTAACCCAAAAATGCGCCGGGGTTGTTGGTGTTTGATGTATTCGCCGTCGTCTCCCACCCCTGAGCCCGAAACGCTTTATGGGGTTGGTCCTGCCACCGATGAGGACTGTACTTTTGTCCTGTCCCACATCCCATATCCCATATCCCATATCAAATTTAAACGAATCGCTTCCGCTTAGCGGAGACTGCCCGGAGTTAGGGTTATGGGCATTATAATTTTCCAACATCAATTCGAAGTCCAAATTGTATCGTTTCCATTTCCTCATTTTCCCATTTCCATTTCGATTTCCCCCTTACCCCGTCCACGCGATGATTATTGTTTTGCATTCGCTTTGTTTGGCGAAACAATTAATGTTATTTGCATAGTTGGTGGGTTGCTGTTGCTGCCCAGAATGTTTTGTCGGGATAAGGACGATGGAAGGTCCGCATGTGGTCCAATTTGGTTGGTTTTTGTGTCTGAAGTCGGAACTGCCGCCTGCGGCCATCCATCCGACCCGCAGACCTTTCTCCGTCCTCGTTAACTGGTCTTTTTCGGCTATCAAATTGTATTTGACTTTCCAAATCTGTTGCGAGGGGAAAGTGTCTGGCTGACAGGCTCAAGAGGTCCTTCGTCTTTTATTTTCCTACAAGTATTTCCCAATTCACCGCATTATCTCAAGTGCCTGCGTGCTAATGTGCAAAAACTGTCCTTGTTGAGTAACTTCAAGTTTGCAAAACCAAAGAAAAGAAAAGGGAGATGGAGAATCCACTCGAGTCCTTGGGAATCCTGCAAGTGTTTTCCCATACCCTCATGTGTGACATTGCTGCTGCTGCTGTGCTCACCTTATTTATTTATTTCCCAGCCCAAATTGACACGAATTTGTCATCTCGGTACAGTCACGAACGGCTTGTTAAGGCCACCACCCCCTGCCCATCCCTTCTGACACTCACATATGTCGCTGTTTGCTTAGCCCCACCCACCGAAAGAAGGTCCTGCCGAAAGTCCCGCGGCGGTGGTTTGTTTCCTCTGCGCGGCTGAAAAGTTCAATTAGAAAAAAAAGTTACAAAATGCTTATAATTAAGTTTTACTCTCTCTTGTTCGTATGCAGATGCTCCGCTCTTTGTGTAATTGGAATTAAATATTCCTTTGTTAAGCGACCTCTGAGGTGCCCCCGGGCGCTGACCCGCAACCTGACCCAGTGCCCTATATGGAAATCATTGAAATTTAAGAAAAAATTAAACTTTTCGCCTGGTGCGTAGCTTACAAAGTTACATTTTTTCAGAGGTAAATTTTGCTTACAATAATTTTCTATAATTTCACAGATTTCTTGATTTTAGAAATAATATTTTACAACATTTTGTTAGATCTTTATTTTCTATTTCCTACTTTTTCCACTTAAATTTATTAGGAGAAAGAAATAACTACTATAGACATACAATATTTAAAATACCAGAAGGAAAGACTACATATTTTTTTCTCTATAATTTCCACTTCTTATATACACAATAATAAACATTTTAATCAAGTAATTTTTTACCTTACCTAATAAACAATTTTTTATAATAAAAAATAATAATTACAGGCCCTGCATCCTGAATTCCATCCTCCCCGAATTCATTATCATCTCCTTCTCCAAAATTCAATAAAAAAAAATTATAAGAACGGAAGGAAATCACCGACAGCCCGACGTCTGCCTGATTTTACAATAAATTGTATTTGTTGTTCTGTGATTTTTCAACAGCTTGTTGCTAATTTTTAATAAATATTGAACGCGCGTGTTGAAGTGCGCGATTTTCTCGGGGGTTGCTATGCAAATTTCCGAAAAATAATTTTCGCATAAAACGAAAGTCATTATGAGGCTCGCCTCACGTGCGCGATTATTGCTCTGGAAGAAGGTACGATGACGATGATTATTATCGCGACAGTTTTCCCATTATGGAACGATTATAGGGCTGGCATGTGAAGGATCTTGAGTTCTGGTCTCAGTTTATTATTTATGTTTAATTTAGTGGCCACGTGCGGGAAATGACTCTATTATTACTGGAACTCTGTACAGTCGCGTCTCTTATAAAATTTGTTGTGCATATTATTTGGCATACTTATGGGGATGGTAATTTACTCGTAGTGTCGAATTAATTTTAAATATATATTAAAAAACATATAGTAAGAAACTTCAACTATTATTCCCAGTACTAACAAATTTTGTTGAGGATATTCAAATACTACTCATTGTTTTCGTTTTCTTGCATTTGTTAATTTTTTTGTAATGAAACTTATGTCAAGTAAATCTTAAAAAAAAAACTTTTTTTTTTAATATTATATCATTGTCTTTTCTTTACATTATATTACATTCTTATAAAACTAATATAAAAAAGTAAAGGGTAATAGCTTTCTCTACTGAAGATAGCAAGTTCCTCTCTATGTTTCTGATAAGAATATCATTCTCAACAATTTGCAAACATACAAGTATATCTTTATAAGACAATGACTCTGTATATATAAAAAATACAATTTCATTTATACATTATACTAACATTAAATTTTGTTATTTATTTATTTTGTAATACCAAACAATTCAAAACATGTTTATACTCTTTCATACATTGTGCATCTTAACAGCTAAATTCTTAGATTAATATTAACTTATTTTAAATTTTCTACATTTCAAGGAAAGATTGTAATGAAACATCCATAATTTTATATACTTTTATTTTTACGAGTCCTTCGCCATTTACGTTTTACAGCCTGACCCAAGTGATTTTTTCTATGGCCTCCACTGAATCCTGACCTATTTAAACGGCTTCTTGTCGAATTATAATCCTCCTGTATGAACAAATGGAAATTGCAGTATTTACTAGAAAAACAAAAAAAATAGCACTTACCTCAAATAAAATATTTGGAATACATTCTGTGCCTTTATTTAAAGAAGAATTTTCTGTAGATTCCGAGTTTTCGCAGTTAATTGTAGTTCGAAATGTTGTAAGGTTGGCGTATTCTCTCGTGTTGAAGACAGTTTTCTATAAAGAAAAAAAGGTTTTTTAATATTTGTTATATAAGATGAAAATGTTTTTATTTTATGTTATTTAAAATGTAAGATGTAAATAAAGTCTAGACTAGAATAAATGTTTTTTTTCTTTCCAAAGAAGATATGATTCTAAAATTTGTGTGGCACATATCTTTCCTATTTTAATTCATATATTTACATTTTTATTTAGAGACTTACCTTTGTAGTTTCAGCTTCGGCTCCATTAAGTATCAATATTAATCCGCTGAATATGAACAGCATTTTGCAGTGACAGTAGATTTTCATTCTGACCGATTCCCTCGAGCTGCACTTGGGAAATGATAGCTCCCGAGTAGACGCTCTGTCTGAAGCTCAGGGAGAACGCATATTCCGAGACTGCAGTTCAGATAGCGATACTCCTTCCGCTAGTCTCATCGCACATTATTCTGCTACGTATTGCCATTCGAGTGATAAGAATAAGCAAAACCGCCTCTCCGACATTTGCGTAATTTTCTTGCCTCTGCGGAGAATCCATTAACTAATGAAAGCGATCCAGATACTTTGCCATTTTTATTCCACATTTATTTTTGTATTCACTCGCAATTCCCTCCTCTTTTTTCGCATTTTAATTTCATTGAGTTTATACAACAATTTGGCCCAAATGTTCCACGGCTCAACCCTCTGTCAAGTTGCCCTCCTGCCCATGCGAAAATGGCAAAAGGACTCAGGATATGTGTCCTGAGGACGCGTTTAATGGCATGTCAACGTCTGTGTCGCACGTTGGCATTTATTGATACGTCGCTCAGTTAACAAGTCGATAAAGTTTTATAGTTGAGGGTCTCAGCTGCGAAATGGAAATGCAATTGCCAGTGTCATAAAGGGAAAACAAAGCGATGGAAAACAAAAGTTTGAGGGAAAGCCACCTGGAAACCCTTCGCTCTGACCATATGGCTAATTTCCTGGCCTGCCTTCTAATTTCCCAATTTGAAAAACAAACTTTTCACAAAGCCCAGTGCACAATGCAATTATGAAACTCAAAGGCAAGCGCAATCGCCAACACTTAACTGAAAACTCGTCCTCGATGTTAAGGGGGGTTGCCAGTAAATTGATTAGAGGACTTTTTCCCTTTTGTACTTTGGCCCCTGGAAAGTAGCTCAAATTGACTTTATAATTGCCAGGTGGGCGTGGCCATAACGAAATTACTCCGCCCATAAATAAATAAAAAAAATAGAAAATAAATGCATTGCTTCTGCGGTCGCCAGTTGGCCGATGTTTTGATTGACACTTGAATTGTTAGAGCAGCAGATGTGAAGCTCCTTCTCAGGGTCTTTAATAAGGTTGTTAAATACCCTTCTTATTAATGGAAGTTTTAAGTATATTATATTAACCCTTACAAACTTATTTTGGTAATTGTTCAGGGAAATTAAAAACCTAGGGCTTACAATCAAGGGATATACATACATATTATTATTATTATATAATATTATTATTGTATTTATAGTTACATTTATTTAATTACTATGCTATGTCATTAAAGGATAACAATTGTTGAACAATTTCACTTTATTGATGAATTAAAATACATTAAGATTTAGATTATACCTGATATTATTATTGTATTTATTGTTAAATGTATTTAATTATTTTACGAATGCCAATTCATAGTTCAACAATTAATGAACTCTACTTTATCGATAAAGCACTTGATATATGTATGTAATTCTGTTATATTTCCTAAACTCTCCCGTTAATTGAAAATCTCGCGATTAACTTCATTGAGAGGGTTTTCGTGTGAAGAAAAAACCGGTTATCAAAGTTATACTGACCATAACTGATCCCTGAGTAACTCTCCGTCTGCCTTTCAATGTCATTCATGTTTGCCAATTTCCATATCTATGTGTATGTGGTTCAAGGTTAAGCAAAAATCGCCAAAAGCCCGATAATGAGCTGCACAAGCATATAAATATATATATATGTATTTATATATTTATAAATATATCTCTCTGGCTGGCCTGGCGCCGCTAAGTCTTGGATCTACTCACTTTTTCGAGCGTTGCCAGCTGATAAACATCATGAATATTAATGCACGCATATATCATATATCATATAGTAATCACCGCGTGCATTAAATCAAAGCCAGACTCGGAGACAAGAGTCAGAGAGTCAAGTTCACTTTCACTGCATGATGACGCACTGGGCGATGATGAGCCGCGAGCCACGCTCTTAACCGTTTTCCACTCGCTTTTGGCCAATTTTGGACAGTGGCCCACTGGCGATCGGACACAACACCTGCGCATCGCATACAAATGGCTCGGATTGGGAGCTGGCTATTTTCGGATTGTTCGTAGTTTTCGTATTCTTTCGATTTTTGGATTTTTGGAGGAGGCCTGATGAATGGCCTGGCATCGATTTTGGCATCCGATTTGGCTTCGTTTTGGGTTTGTATTATTTTTTTGTTTTTTTATTTTTGTGTCAACTGGCTTTTGGCAGCCATTGCATCACTTGACCATTTTTATTTTCGGCCACGTTTTCGAGTGCACGCGAATGGCGGGTGAAAGCAAAGTGTGGCAATCAATGACGACATCCACCTGGCCGCCGATCGAACTGCACCAGCGGGTTTGACCAGCTGGCGGAGTCGTCTGGCGTCCAGCGAACAGCTGATAATCATCATCACCAAGCCATCGATCGATAGAGTCTCAATGGGTGCACTCGAAGAAAAAATGTGTGGCAATAATATGTTGAATTTGTTAAGAAAGAAATAAATAAATCTTGGTCATAGTTGATAAGGGATATACATATATTTAAATTATTATAAAGCAACTTTTTACCATTCTATTTTTAAATGTAAATATTTGAAGAATTGTTTTATTCAAAAATTAAAATGTTTATAAAAGCGGATAGATATTTACTTTAATTACTTTAATTGAAAGATATTGAGAGCCTAATCCAAGATAATAAGTTGTATAAATAACAAAATAAATGCAACTAAGTCATGGGAAATATTTTTGTTAAACATTTGATTGTACTTTAAATAAATTTAAAATATGTAAATTCCAACAGAAATTATAGAAAATATAGGACTTAAGATCTTCATGAGACTTCCACGACATAATATGTATTCAATAGATCTATGAAACTCTAATAAATCCATAACGTTATAGTGCTTATTCGTAAGTGGTTTAAATATTTTAAATTTACTTTAGAAAAAGCCATATTTGAATCAGAAATTATTTAATAAAATTCATTATAATATACTTATTGTAATATATTATATATTTATATAAAGTTACAAGTCATTTCATTATTCCGTAAAAAATAAATAATAAATAATAAAATAAAATAAAATAATAAAATAATAAAAAAAATAAAATAATAATAAAAAATAAATAAAATAAACTCTTTAAAAATCAGAATCTATGTCTGGTTCCCTGGAAAATAATATAATATGAAAAATTTACAATTCAAATGACTCAACTGCAGTTTTTCCTAGTTTCCCGCCGTCTCGATAATAAAAACTCTACGGATCGTGTAAATAATTCAGTAGTTTATTTAAATAGAAACATGTTTTTCAGACTTTTGTTAGCTAGCACACACACTCGCCCCCGAACACACTCCGGACCACACACTAGTATCACTCGCATTCCGCACTCACTCACTCACACGCTTAACCAAATAGTTGATGGCTGTTAGGTAATTAGCAAAATATGTACAAATATGGACGGGATGCAAATAGATCTGAATATCGGATCAGAACAGCTGCCCCGCCCATTTCAATTAGGCGCCGATTGTTCTTCCCCCCCGAAAAGTAGAAATGTAGAAAATCTGACGTCAAGGCAGCTGCGGCTGTTGCTGTTTCTGTTGCTGGGATTGCGTCTGTTGGTTTTTCACCTTCTCCATCTGGACAACGCCCTCGATCCAATCCGTGTACTCCGCCACGTTTGTGTACACCGCCGGCTTTCCGGCCATTCCGCACTGCGTGAATCCGTAGCTGACCACGCCGTGGGCCACCCACCGTGAGTGCAGGCGGTCAAAGTACATCAAAGGACCTCCCGAGTCCCCTGCACACGTATCCTTGGCGAACTCCCCGCCGGCACAGATCTGCTTCGGGCCCAAACGCACTCCAAAGGCCTCCAGAATCTTGGTGCAGTTCTCATTGGAGACATAGGGAATGCGCAGCTTCAGCTTAATGGGACTATGGATGTTGATGAAGTATTTGTTGACTGAAAAAAATGAAAAAATTAAAGAAAATATAAGATTTAAATTTACAGGGATTCAAGTCTTTAAATTCCTATATTTAACTTCCTCTCCTTTAATCAACAAACACAAGTTCAAAGTTATGCCAAAGTCAAAGAATTTCTTGTATTTACCTTTGACAAACTTCAGAAGTTTGACGTATGTATTCTCTTTGTATTCCAAGACTTTGTATTTAAACAAGACCACGAAATGATTTTAACACGAACAAAACAAAACAAGTCTCGAAGTGGAAAAACCAAATTATGTTTTATGGGAACTTAAAAAGTGGTAAACACTATTATATCAAAGGTATTTTCCTTAATTGCTCTTTACTCAATCAAGCCGACATTGTCTTGTTGAAATGAAAACAAATATAAAACAAATATAAAAGCAATATACTCGGTACGTCAAATAAGAAGTAGTTTAAGAAAAAAATAAGATTACATGTTCCTATATTTTTACGCATTAATCTTAGATATATACTCACACAAATCCGTTCTCCCCCAGCCGGAAACGGAGAACATCTGACCCTCGGCTAAGGTCAGAGGCTCCGTTTTATTTGGCAGACATATAGGCATTACGAAATGCGTAAAGGATACGGGATGTTTTAGACGTATAATGGCTATATCATTGTATTTATAGTTGGAGAACTCCTTGTACTCCGGATGCACATGGATTGTCTCATAGCCAATGTCCAAGGCAGCATCGGCACAGCTCAAGTAATTGGGTTCCTCAATGCAATCTGGCTCGGTTTTAACATTAAATTCACCCAAGCGAACATGTTTCCTAAAGGGAATAGGAGAGTTATTTTTAATATATATTAAAATTATATATTTTATGCTACTTACAGTCCCCGCCGCTCACGTACTCCCTCGCCTTGGACACAATGGGCGGCTGTGAGGATATGCCGATCATCAATCAGGGCGCCACTGCAGCCATAGTCGTCTGGTGAAAGGGGTTTTCATATTATTAAATGTAATATTAATTAATTGATTCGGTTCTAGTTTCTAACCAAGCCTCTTCTTGAACTCACTTGAATTGTAAACGAGCAACGCCAGCCAGGGATACTCGTCCAGTTCGGCAATTTCGCCGCCGTATATCCTATTGGTCACCTGCTTGCCACACTCGTTGAGCAGATTGAAACCAGAGCTTGGCTCCACGGTCTGGATGCGACGCTTCAGTTTTTTGCGCTTGAAGCGAGAGGTCACATCCAAGAATCGCCTGTACTCGAATTTGGAGAATTGCAGCACGGGAAATAGATAATCCTGGCCATTGGCCGGGCAGCAGACAAGTGACTCGTAGGCTTTTTCAGTATCACTCAACCGCTGCTCCACATCGCACTGGACCTTCTTAAGGAAGTTCACCTTCTCCGCCGGCAAATTGGTGGCATTTCGCACCTGCAGATACGCCGCACACTTGCTGACCTCCAAGCAGATGCCCCTCTTCGATTCATTGGGAATATCGCACTGCTGGTAACCCAAATCCCTTAAGCCGATCTCAGCCAAAGCCAAGAAACCGAAGCTTAAGAAAATCCATAATTGAAGAAACGCACTAAACTGCATTGATATATATATATATATATAGATATATAAATACTATCTGCAGATACAGTATCCACAAGATGAAGCGGCGGCGAAGGCGTACGAACCGAAACTGAATGGCAACTCAGTTCGTGTGAGCAGAGTGCCAAAAAAAAAATAAATAAAAATATAAAACATAAATACAAATTAGCCGAACTCAGAGCCGAAGACCCCGAAAAGATCGGATAGGTCGGAAGAGCCGATGAGCCGAAGAGCCGGCTCCGAAGCTACGCTCAGGTGTCAACAGGTGACACCGCCCCCGCCCCATTTCAGCGCTTCAGAGCTCAGTTTCAGGCCGACAAAGAAACGAGTCCAAAAGTGCAGTCGGCAGGTCGATCGATCGGCCGGACGGTCCGGTTATAATATATTGCATAATCGAGGTAGCTCAGCTGGCCAGCTGGTTTCACTTTCGTTGAAGGTGAGAGAGTGCCGCAGCGCCGGCTTTGGCCTAAAAGTATTGCCCATTTTTAGGCCGGGCTCAGAAATACAGCTGGTCGTCAAGCCACTGTGACTTTCAAGACATGAGGTATTGAGACAATTTTCTATATCCTATATACTATATTAAGCTAATAGCATCGATCGGTAAGTGCAAAAATAATCTATTTATTTGGCGTTGGATTGGGTTTTTGTGGGAATAGTATGCAGATTATCTTCTTCTTTGGAACAGTTTTCTTCTGCCTGCTTTGCCGGAAAAGTATAGATTTTTGTAATGCGTTTCTATTAGTATTTATTTGTAATTTTGCTAATGATATTATTGTCAAATTTTTATGAAGTGTTGAAAATGTGCATCTCAAATATTTCATTAAAAATCTAACAGTTATATCGATAACAAGGAGAAAATCACTAAAATGCAATATAACGATTTTTCTATCGATATATCGACATGTCTAGGTCTGAAATCTTGGAATTTTGTATTATCATTCAGTGAGCTGCCTTTGAAACGAAAACATCATTTATTTCTTTAACTTTGCCTATTAAGTTCTGACTAAAATATATTGTATTTAGTTAATTTTTTTTATTAATCTAACTGATTTTTCTAATTGGTTTTTTTATTTACTAAATTCATTTCAATTTTTAACCTCTCATTAACCTGTGTATTTTTAATTTAAAAGTTTAATTTTGAAGTAAATGCAAACTAAAGTTTATTTTATTTTATTTTTATTTTATTTGTACAAATAAATTTCTGGCTTCGGAGGATTCACATCGTCGTGTAAATTCAGCTTAATAATTATAAATTTTAATTTGTGAAATATTAGAAATTACATATGTAATTAAAATTAATTGAGATTTTGTGACATTTTTGCACTCGGCTTTTAGGCGCGGGCGTAAGGCCAGAGAAAAGCTGGCTCGCACCTTAAGTTTTGGCCAAAGTCCACGGAACAAAACAGACACCGACACCTGACAATACCGGAAGTTTTCTTGTGGTTTCTGCGGCCATAAAAGCCGCCAATTAAAGTGCGGTGGCAATGTCATTGGCTGGCTCGATTGTTCGAGGTTTCTTACTCGGATTCTGCTGGAAAATCCAAAGGTTTTTCAAACCCCACCAGGTCAATCACTTCAGTGGATTGGATTGGAAACCAACCGTTCCAAAAGGCGAACTGGAAACCTGATTTAAGTTGAGATTTAAAGATCTTGTGAAATATTATTTATTGGTTGATTATAATTTTCAATTTTGAACTATATTCTTGAATCTTCTTTTTTATTATTATTAATTTGTTTTCTTATTTATTTCTTTATTTTTGTATTAAACAGCTGCTTTTCCCTTTGCTCTTCGCTTAAACCTGCTTCTCAATTGTTTTTAATTATCTCTGAGGTAATGCAATAACAATTAACGTGATTTATTTCAGGGTGACCTATTTTTGTGCTCGGTGTGTTCTGATGGAAGTTTACTGACGTTCGGCTATAATCTGTAGGTTTCCTCCTCGTAATCGATCAATTGTTTTATGATGAGTGAAATCATAATGTTTTAGGTTTAGGTTTTTTCGTAAAGAAATCTGATTTCTTATTGTATTATTTTATACATGGTAGTGGTAAACGCTTTTATTTCTTATATATTTACTTTTAGCTACGGATTAAAAAATCGTCATTCTGTACACCATTTTATCAATCACTAAAATAAAGAAGTTCTCAATTGATTTAGGTAGTTTATTTGTAATACTTATTTAAATATTTTTTAGTTTAAACTAACGAAGTTAGGTCCTTAAGTAAATTGTAAAGGTAAAGATCACATTTTGAGCTTTGAAATTCCGGAAAAGTTATCATTTCCTAAGCCCTCACATTCTGCTTGATCCAGATATCGTAGGCAGCAACGTTCGTGTAAACTCCGGGCCAGTCCTTCAGGCCGCATTTGTAGCCAAAGGACACAATGCCCTCAAGGACCCAGGAATCGCCCCGGAATCGCATCAGCGGTCCGCCAGAGTCTCCGTCACAGCTATCCTGTCCAAACTGACCGCCGGCACAGAGTTGAGTGGACTCGACGGCGATTCTGATCTGCGAGAATCGCTGGCGACACTTGGCCGGCTCCACATAGTTCACCTCCACTTTTTGCTTGATGGGACTGCGGGCCATCTTCAGGGTGCGACCCCAACCGGCGACCGTGAAGGACTGACCGGACTGGCGCATTTCCGGACCCACCGACGAGGGCAGGCAAATGGGTCGAATGTTGTCCGTGTATCGCACATTTCGCTCCAAGCGAATAAGACCAATGTCATGGAGTTGGTTCTTCGACTTCTCCGTATATCTCTCGTGAACCCGGATCTCTTCGAAGCCCAGACGCTGGGCCTCCGGGGAGCAAGCGCCACCGCCAGCGGGACAGTCCACGGCGGTACGTGTGTCATGCTCACCCAGTCTCACAGAGGCACTGAAAAAATTGAAAAAAATAACGATTATAATAAGACGTCTCGACTCCGAAATACCTAGCATCTAAGGTGAGAGAAATATTAGATTAAAATTGTGTTATGTTTTAACTATTGATTTACAAAATTTTCATGGAAATAAATATTTTAAAGCGAAGTATTGAAATAAATAAAACGATTCTGAAACATTATATGTGGAATCGGTAAACAATATAATAAAATTACTTTCTGTTCCATAGAAAATGAATAATATATGAAATATAAATAGATAAGTAAATAATAAGTAAAATAAATTTGTTCCAGCAATAAATATTGAACACATCAATAAATTCTCTAAATATTTCTGTTATCAATAACTAAAATATTGCTTGTATCGATCAATTATCTAGAATATATGCGATGAAAATTCTTTTACAATTAAGAATTGAAATGTAATTAAAATATCAAATTTATTTAATCGAATAAGATATAAGATATAAGTAATTTCCCCAAATGAAATTCAAAATTATTAAAAACATCGATAAATTATCTAAACAGAAGGTCTAATAAATCTAATATATCGATAAATTAGTTATAAAATTTTAAAGTGCAATTATTATCCAATTAAAATTTTTATGCTAAGAAAAAAATATATTAAATAAATAAAAATAAACCTAGAAAATAAACCCACACCAGTGGCATACCCTTCCCAAAAAAACAATATACCCATTTACTCCAAATACCACACATAAACGGATTGGAGCAAAACAGAATGAACGAGCATTTAAACGCCGACAATTAAACACTGGAATTAGCTTGCTAATTGGTGCTTGGCCACAGCCAAAATCGAGAACCCTCAGAGAGATATATAGTGAATCATCGGAGCGACACTAACAAGCGGCAAAACACATCGAATCTGGTTTTGTAGCCGTCTCTCTAATGAATATTCTTGAAACCAGCGTCTAACTCAGCTTGGGGATCCCTTTGGCCTCGTTAACTGATTTAGCCAGAGAAGGCGGCCTGGTTCGTGGAATTATCGGTCCAATAGAAGCGTGAATAAGCCACTTTCGCCGTTGAAGCTAAACTGGATTGGAGAGTAGTCACAATGAAATCGTAATACTAAAACTTGATTCACCCATAACATAATGCTATTGACATCCCGCCCATTCATGAATCGATATGGGAGAACGGTTGTAAAAATCCCCCTAATACTAAAGTGACAAACATCAACAAATCATTAGTAATATGGAGATCTTTGTATCGTCCAAAGAAAAATGTTTGTGTTTATACAAGAAATGGCCAGGAAATTCCCCAATAAAACTGTCAGAATCTTTGGGATGTGTTTAAGAGGTCTTGCACCAAGGCTGGCACCAGGAAAAATCCCCCTTGATGAACTTAGAGCCAGAGTTCTCTTGTGGTTGGAATTTATATATGCAAAGCTGAAAACCACTTTTGGGCTTAAAGAATTGTTGCAATTACTCACAAATATTCCGCAATATAATGGAAGTTTACCAACTTAAATTCCATGTCCTCACTTATATTATATTTCATTCATAAAAGATCTATCTCAATTGCTGAATTCTTTCCTTAAAAAATACATTTTTTTTGCCTTTTTAATCTTGAAAATAATTATTTTGACATTTCTATCTTCTCTGAATTTCAAATGAGATTAATGGAATGGATAAAAGCTCAAAATAATATTTTTTAAGATCAAAATAGCATTTTAGTAACCAATTTTAACCTCATATTAAACCAATAGGTATTGGTCTTTTGTTTACTCACAGTGGTCCAATTTCCCGCTCGATCCTTCCGGTCAGACAGTGAGCCGCTGTGAGAACATAACGCTGATTAATCAGCGATCCTGCACAGCTGGTGGACAGCCCATTTCCAGTGCGTCGACGATACTCCAGCAGAACCATCCAGGGGAACTCATTGAGATCGGTGTCCTCGCCATCGTAGATCCGATTCTTGATGGCCACGCCTCCACAATTGGGCGGCTGAGGCAGCAGTCTAGAGCCATCGGCTCCATTGAAAGTGGAAGTCTGGACGGAGTTCCTATCGCTGGCCGGCTGTTGGCCAAAGCTCCAGGGCCGACTGACTTGTTGATTGGGAAAGGTGAACCTAGTGGGGCGCTCTTCCTCCCAGTCGCCACCAAAACCTTCGTAGTCCGGAAAGGAAGGTGTCAACCTCTGTGTCCTCCTGTTATATCCTGTATCCTGAGTGCAGCACACAAATGGCTGCTTATCCGCGCCCATGCCACAAGCCGAGTTCTTGATGAACTGCTTCTCCGTATCGGATAATCGTTCCTGCTGCAGCACAGAGTACAGGGTCTGGCATTGCCTGATGTGCACACAGAAGCCACTTCGCTGGTTGGGATTCAAGCAAGTCGAATCTGCAGAAGATATAAATAAAAATAGATATAAGATGGTACAAGCTGAAATCTGGTTCTCCAGGGGATGCCCCGAAATGCACGCGCCTCCTCCTCTGTTCGGACATTCCTGCGGTTAAGCAGAGCCAGGTGTCTTATTTCTTTCAGATTTATTTATGACACACTCAGGAAAACAATATGCAATTAGTTTAGTTAACTTTGTTTTAAAATAACACTGGCTTCAAATTAAATTCATTCTGTTGTAAAACCTTTAATTTAATTAGTATTAAATTATAACTTCAGTTTGCAATTTCCTGCCTTTTCAAAAGTATATTTTAATTGCCAATTGCAATATTCCACACTTTGGGTTTTTTTTCATATAAACTTTCGAGTGCAGTCACTCATCTTGACCACAAATCTCTTAACCACCGGGCACTGCCCACTTGGAGCTTGGCGCGTGCAGCTCCAACTGGTCCAACCGGCTCAATTAGAACCGAGCACTTGACATCCTCGCACTTGTGCATTTTCCCGCAATTTTTGGGATTTTTTTTATAAAAACACTTACACTGGGCTCTGGCCTTGTGGGCAATGCAAAGTATGCCAAGAAAAACTGCCGCGAACACTTTCATTTTTGCAAATATTTTGTCGATTTTGTTACTAAGTATCTATATTTTTATTTATTTATTTACTCGCGAGCTTGATGGTTTCCACCGGACTGTGCGATACCTGGAGTTGAGTCGAGCTTTTTATAGCCGCCAGCCTGGGACTTCTCTCTCGGTTCTCGAGAACCGAGCTCGCGATCGGGTTTATCAACGGAGCGCCACTGTTCTTCACTCTGCGGTCAGAGCGTTTACCGGTGGATCACTAGAGATATAGTATCTGAAAGATGCGTGTCACTGGGTGACACCGAAGGCTTTTCTAACCAAAAATTATGCTACAGAAAACATAAAAATATATGTATTAAAGGGTGCAATGAACTCAGAGTGTCCAAGATCTGCAATGACGTCGGTTAGGAATTCCAGAAGCCGTCAAATTTTTGTCACCTTTGAAACGGAATTTGACCAAAGATCAAATGGATATGAGTGAGTCAATCTAGATATTTTTCAAAATAAACCACAGAGAAGGTTTATTATTGGTTAAATCTTAAAAAATATTTTAGTATGGTTCCCGAAGATCAACTTAAACTTTAATCCATAAAAGACTTACAGTTTCAAACTCATTTTCAAGCCAATAAATAATTTCATAATGGATTTTCAATATCCGTTCTATTTCTCAACAGGAACTAGACCATATTCGGATCTTACTCATCGAACTGGCATGCAGGGCATGTTCTAAATCACGAATTAGTTATGTCGTCACTAATTCAAGGGTAGTACCAATTACCAGGCACTTGCATCACTAAGCCCCAAAGGGGTTTGCCCATATTTTGTGATGCATCATCTGCACGAATCCTGTGCAAATGTGAAATCTTACAAATTTATAAAGTTATATATGCAAAAATCGAGTGGCAGAACGAACTCTGTCATTCCCCGGGACGCCGTCGACGTGTGATTTACCGGCTAACGAGGTTCAGTTCAGTTCGGTTGGGTGTCATCTATGTAAACCAGTTCCTAATGCGTTCTGGAAAAAATTTCCATGGCTTGTAAATGAGCTTGGATTTTGTTTATTGCTCAGCAATAGAACATACATATCTGGCAGCTACCATCTTTGCGGTATTTAAGAGTCAGTGGGCGCCTCCGGAAATATCCACGGGATACTATTTTCATTTTGGACATTTGATACTTTTAACCATTTGAATTCAAAGTCTGGCAGGCAGGGCTAACCCTTTAATTTCCTGGCATTTCCCTTTCTTTCCAGGGATCAACATGTTACCGCAAAAGGGGTAAATGGGTAAAGTTGAAAGGCAGCACGCGGAAAATGTCAGCGCCAGATAAACGGAGTCTTTGTGTCCGGGGAAAATGGGAAAAGGACCCCGGGTCGCAGAGTCGCGGCTTTTATCCCACTCCGCGATGTCCAATTAGGAGTGGAATATGTTTACGAAAAAGTAAGGGAGAGAGCATCCTGCTGCTAAATGGGAAAATAGAAAAAAGGTAACCAAACCCACTGACAGCGGTGGGATTCGAACCCACGCCCTTTCGGACTGGTGCCTAAAACCAGCGCCTTAGACCGCTCGGCCACGCTGCCGACTGGCGCCCACGAGACAGAAGGTTCCTAACAAAAAAAAAGTTGAAAATAAATATTCTAGAATAGGAACGAATCTATTTTTAAACCGATAACAAGTACGTCTGTAATTACCACACTCATGCCATTACCATATTCCCAACTAAGAACAATGTATTTAATCTTTGGGAAGGCGTCAAAGCTTAAACATAAGACTGATCTGTCTTTTTAAAACAAATGAAAAGAACAAAAAGGTAATGATATAACTAAGAATAAAATAAATACATTTTCTTAGACAACACTACTTAAATGACATGTGTTTTTAATGATTGTCTGTACAAAATGAGAGCTTTAGTCAATAGTCAAAAAACAATGACATAATATATTATTCAAAATCGAAGCAATAAATTATAATACCTTCAGACTTGTGTAATTTGTCTAACTGCCAATACTCTAATCATTTTTAAATTAAAAAAAAAGGTATTTTATTCTAGGCTATTAGCCCCTGCTTAATATGGACAAGTTTCAATTCAAACTAATATATTTGGGAATACTTTTGAAATTATAACTCATAAGTATATTGCCGAATAAATAAATAATACGAAAAATCTAAATTCATAAATATATAATGATAATTTATTTTTTTACGAAAAACCTTTAGTTTTTTTTTTTTTTTTTTTGTTTATAACTAATTTCTATAAGCACTCCTAAAATTTTTAATCAAAAGCAAGAATACATTCATCAATTTTTGACTTCAATAAAAATGTCAGAAAACGTATATAAATAAATAAATATTTAGATAGCAGGATGATTTCAAATACACACAATTTGCCTTAAATAAATGTAAAAAATAACATAAATAATAAAAAAAGAAATCCAAACTTGACAGCGGTGGGATTCGAACCCACGCCCTTTCGGACTGGTGCCTAAAACCAGCGCCTTAGACCGCTCGGCCACGCTGCCTCATGCCGACTCGTGTCAAATGCGCAGTTTGAAGGCAGCGCCTTGTGTATCGAAGGGTAGGGCGAATGCTTGGCATAATTTTGGGGTTGATTTCAGGCAAAGTGTTGCCGTGGATGGAACGTAAAAAGTAGTAAAAAATAGTAGTAAGCAAAAAATGTATAGTTATTGCATGGGCGCAAAACTAAATCGTTTTATATAAGTCCCCCTCTGGCTTAAGATAATTTTTATTAAATAACATTCAGTAATCGAAAGTACTATTTTTACAGGGTAAAATAATAATAGAAATTGCTTAGCTGGCAGTAGTAAAGTTCGCCAAAGAAAAAAACGGCTGTAACAATGCTAAAAATACTTTACGAGCGGCAGGGCCATCGAAGCGATTCTAATTCATTGACAAACGCATTTTGATTTTGCGATAATGAGAGTTGTGGGGTTGCTTCCACTTCGATTCGGGGACACCTTTGACTGGCAGCCTTCCCCTGTCCCTTGGCATTTGACCCCTCTTTTTGAGGTCGCACCCCGTACTTTTGTCGGTTTACGATTTTAGCATTTCGCAAACGACGTAAAAAACGATCCTGGTGTTATAGGCGCTTTGTTTTGTAATACCCTTACAAAGGGTAATAATATATGTATATAAATTAAAATAAAAGCTTGTAACTTTTTAACGTTTTTATTATTATTATTTGTATTTACAAAGTTTATTTTTTAAACCACAATATTACGTTTAATTTGATTTTATTTGTTTCTTTTTTATTTTAATAACAAACACAATTCCTAATTACGATGAGTAAAGCGAGAGCGACTAAGTCCCTCAGCCTAATATATAGTATATTACGCTTAAGTAATATTTATTTAAAAGACGTCACTGCCCTAACAAAACATTTAACATGATATGGAAAGTCATATAAGTATGTAAGTAAGGAAAGTCATATTATATTTCTGGACCAATGAAAAACTGTTTTATATAACAAGCCGAAGTGCGCAATAATTAGGGGTCATTAAGCACTCTCCAATTAAAAATCATTTTCACAATTCTTCAAATAGACATTAAGTCCAGCCAAATTTGTAATTAGTTATTCCTAATAAATATCAGGGTGAGGTAGCACAGGCATCATTTCTATTTAAAATGTTCGTCCAAAGCTACCGTTTGATCTTGTTGGTGTTTCTCCTATATTTAGTGAACAGAGTATAAAATTGTATTCGTGGCCAAACTCACGAATTTAAATTTATTTTATTACGTTCTAGACCGCGTCTAAAGTGGAGTTCACCAACGTTAAATGTTACCCCTTGGATCCCGATTTTGCCAGCTTCGAGTACTGTTTTCTGAAGTCTATAAATAGAACATATAAGTACTTATCTCTGAAAGTGAACTTGCACAAGACGCCCATTACCAAATTGAATGTTTGTATCATTTAAGACTATAATATTATTTTTCTGAGTGAACTTGTACGCAGGTTAACATGGCCATTTACAAGCGATTCAATGGATATAGGCCGATCTTCTACAATGTCACAGTGGACGGCTGCAAATTTCTGATCCGTGACAAGCCAGATCCCACCGCTACTTACCTTTACAGCCTGTTTAAAAGCTACTCCAATATGAATCACTCTTGTCCGTATGATGTGAGTCATCAGTACCCTCCGACTTCGATATTTGCTAATGAGGCTTGAACTTTGTTGAATTCCAGCATGATTTGATGATAGAAAAATTGCCAATCAGCTTTATCAATCATCAGGTAACGAAAGTCCTACCTGTTCCCCCCGGGGACTACCTCTTCCATTCCAACTGGATGGCTTACGACATTATCCGTGCAACTGTAAAAGTTTACTGTACAGTTTCCTAAATTAATATAATATACAAATAATAAATTTAAATTAAATAAAGGAAATAATATAATTGAAAAAACTAAAATACAATACAAATATTTCCTGTAAGGGTATTCAAAAGTTCCTCCTTATTTTCACCACCTTACCCACATTCTGCTTTTTTTATACCAAACGGTAGCAGAAGCTCCAGATTTTATAGCCTTTTTATGTGGCCATAGTTTCGCTTTCGCTTTGGCCTTTTTACGAGCGTTTTATAACTTGTTTACATTAGGCGAAATGTCACGTAACGGAAGTGCTGGGAAACATTTTATGCAAAAATCTATCAAATTGCTGGCGGGCTGCATAAAAATTGCCATAAAGCGATGACTTAATTCAGAATCGAAGCAGCTGTAATATGGCAAAGTTATCAGAGTCTGAGATTCAAGCGATGCAACAAAACGATTCTACGGAGCGAAACTGTGAAAAATCATGGATTAAGTGGATTTGATTGAAACCGAGCGGAGCGACTCTGAAAAACTACCAATGAATAAGATGGGGCAGGTGAGTCGAACGGTGGTCTTCATCCTGCTAGTTTTACCCCACTTTCTGCGATCTGAGGACGATTTCCCGGATGGTCGACAGATCGCGCGAAATATCGAGAACTCAATGCATCATATGGCCAACAACCTGGAGAGGGGGCTCTCCATTAGTCTAGCAGAGACAAAAAGCATCTCCAAGGCTTTTGTAAGTGAAAAATAACAAATAATTTGTAACCCAATTCCTTAAATATGTAATTTTTTATTTTTTCAAAGCTTGCATTAAGTGAATATGTAAGAAAGAAGACCGAAATCATAAAACCTGGAAGAGGTAATTCCTCTACAAGTATTTACTTTAAGTTTTAAAATATGAAAAAACTAAGATGATAACAGAACAATTTTTTTATAAAACTAGACCACATACATACTATACGTTACATTTTAAAAAATTTTAGATATATTAACAAGATTTTGTGTTACTCGGGCATTAAGTTTATCATAAAAAAGTGTGTAATACTTAAAACTTAATTATTCTAGATCGATTCTATGCATATTTTTTTAAAGAATTTAATGTATATATTTTCTTAAATAAATCGTACCCTTGATTGTCTTTATATCTTAAGTCTAAAGATTAGACTCCATAAAGAAGGCATTTATAACTTTTCAAAAAACGTAAAGTCAAAAACTACTAAGCCTTCCGTTACAAATTGCCCTAAAGTGTAGCGAAATGATTTTCCAGGCCATCCCTTTTAGAGTTTAGTTACTTTAAATCAGTAAAACAATGACAGCCCCTTGGATAGTAAATATTTTCCTTATACTAATGTTTGTCCAAGAATTTGAGACTAAAGGAGGAAACACAAGAAACAAAATGGAAGAAAACATGAGAAATAGTGAGAAGAACGCGGAGAATATGGAGAAACATTTTGTGAGCAAACTATTTCAAAAAACTTATAAAGCCAAAAATAATTAATCTCTACCCTCCTTCGCACCCAGAAAAATTTAACGAGCAAAGGTCACAGCAACCAGGACAAAATTGTGTTCAACATTAAACCAACCGATGACGCCCAAATTCGATTTTCTTACGACAAAAATAAACCTTCTACTGGAAGGGAAAACAAAAAAAAGGAGTCAAAATATTTTCTTAATTTTGAATTTAATAATAAACGAATGGATAAGAATGCACTTTCTAAGAAAGTGAAAATGCGAAATAGTGGCAGAAGATATCTGCCCAATGGAATGCCGAATCCATATAAATATTTTCCACTCAAAGGCGAAGATATCTAGATATTATATGCCATTATCTATTGTTGTGTTTACCTCCAATACCAGACTAATATGTTTACTCACAGATAATAAAAATAACTTTTTGTGCTTATTCATTTATTAAAAAAAAAAAAAGGAAAACCTCAAATAAACCGAAAATGATAATAAACGTGGTCACAGCCTATAAAAAAGTGAGGAACATAATTCATTATCAGTCATAAAGAGATTTAAATGAGTACTATAATAATTAAATCAAGTAAATATTGGTAATTGAACTTGAAACTTTGAAGGGCAAATAAATTATGAACTTTATTATGATAGACCCTAATGTAATCAGGCAGGCATTTAATCAAACTCCAGACACTTTTCAGATAGCTAGCCAGACATACAAATGAGAAATTCCTATCTTTATCTTTTATTTTTGGGTAGTTCCCTTCCGACTTGTTAACAATATTTAAGAGTTTAGAATGGATCGATCACTTACTGGGTCTTAGATAAGAACTTTGAACCTTAGATAAAAATGAAAGCGCTATCTAGTCGGTATATAAGGCATGCAAAATGCGGTCAATTCTTTAATTCGATATTCAAACATGAAATTAATAGTAGTCATTCTGTTGTTGGTGATTTCCCTGCTGGGTCAAACTAATGCCAAAAGCGTGCTTAACAGCCTTGTAAGAGAATTACCAGGGATTCTAAATATGAATTACATATAAATATCCATCTTAGGCCAACGAAATTGGTCAGGATGCCTCAGAGTTTGGGCATGAACTAGGGGATGAGGGCACTCTGTTTGGACAAGAGGCCTCCAATAGCGCCATCAATTTTGGACATGAACTTTCCCAGGAAGCGGTATGTTAAAAATAATATAAATTAAAAATTCATTAAGTCACAAATTATTTATTTTTTTACAGGAAGAGACAGCCAGCAAGGAACTCAGTTCAGAGTTGACTACATTTGGACAAGAAGCCTCCAATAGCGCCATCAACTTTGGACATGAACTCTCCCAGGAAGCCGTAAGTGAATTTAAATTATTCATGAAAACCCTAGGAATAAATTCTTTTTATTAGGAAAGTGCATTAAGTCAGGAGATTAGTTCTTCAAAAAAACAAAACGCTGTAAGTTATGTGGCTTCACTAAATGTTAATTATTTTTTACATTCATATTTGTAATATTTTTTTCAGACTTCCTTCGCTGTGATAACGGTTAGTCCTTTTATAAAATTTTTAAAATAACCGAACTAATCTAGATTTGTGCACTTCAGAAATCCGCAACTGACAAAACTGTTACCAAGGCCACAACAGGCTCAGAAGTCACCTGTGCTTGTGTCTGTAGTGATGGAAGTGCTAGCCAAGTATCCGGAAACGTCGCCAAGGCAGCTGACAAAATTGCTACTTCCGCCGCCAACGCTGCCCACGATGTTGCCAGTGCTGCTGGTAATGTTGCTAGCTCTGCTGCCAATGCTGCCAGTAACGTTGCAGGATCTGCTGCCAACGCTGCTGGAAATGTT